>OMLI01087534.1:18673-32852 GCA_900302605.1 Rondeletia loricata
TCACACAACAATAAAGCGCTTGGTAGGTCGTTTTGTATAGAAGTGTTTGGGACGCTAGTAATGGCACGTAAAAATCAACGCCATCTAGCGTCCCTTTGGGGTTAATCCCAGCGGAAGGCAGGGAAACACCCTGGACAGGTCGCCTTTCCATCACAGCGCTAACAATAATTATATTATATTATATTATAACATTTTCAAGCATACTTGTATGGAATGTGTGAATGTTGCTTTAGAATCAATTCAGGTTAAGGGCTTCCCATAGACAACCAGTGTACTATTGATCAATTATACAGTAATTATGTAATCAAACAAACGTAATCAAATCCATCATGACGCTGACTTGTCAATATCCGACTTTTAATAAAAAGCCAATATCAGCTTGATATATCGGCAATCAGTCTGAGCCTACTGAAAACATAGATTAGTCTATTTAGTACTCTCAGCTTCAGTGAGGAGGGCTATGACTTTGGCAGGCTCCCAGTCCATCAACATAATTTTCACTAACATAATTCTACTTTACTGGAGACTATAAACAACTACCCTATTCAAACAGTACACTGCACCGTCAACTATACATGCAATGCCCCTTCCTCAGCTTTAAACAAGATCCTGAGCAGCACTGCAGTTTCCTGCATGATAATCGCCAGTCAGGTTATCTACCTACCTCCCTCCTCAGGTCAGGAGAAATTAATCAATCTTTTGTGGATGGTTTTAGAATGAGAGTTCAGTGTTATCTACCTGCTGCTGGACCCCCATGACTACTACCCCCCCCCACACACACACACACAATCAGAAAAAAAACATTTAGTCGGCCCCAAAACAAACTAGCCAATGAAGCCGTGGCATGCATGACAGGAGCTGAACGTCAGTGTCAGAAAGCATTGTGTAGCCTTGGCTTAGTCCTTTTACTCACTCTGCATGAGGGGCGCTAGGCAAATACGCATCAGTCATGCATAATGAGAAGGCCAAGCTTACTTCCTGCCTGCTATGATTGGGATTTGTACGATAAAGTTCCTGGATGGTCTTTATACTCTCTCCCTCTCTTTCTCACACTCTTGCTCTGTCTTACTTTCTCTCTTTCTCAGTCTCTTTCTCTCCTCCCCTCTGTCTTCTCTGAATGTAATTAAAACTAGGCCATTCATCTGAACATTGTTATGTAACCAGAGAATGGGTCATGGGCTGTCAGACTGGACAGCGATGAGAATGTAGCTTCAGATGGCCATGGGACTGTTGGTCTGTTGGACTTGTAGACAAATTTTTTTAGGGATTTTTACTTCCCAGTAGAGTTTATCTAGGCAGTTATTTTACACTGTCTTCTCATTTTCTCATTGTCTTACATAGCTTTCTTTCCCACCATCCTAATGGCCAACAAATGTCTGGCTTTGTGTTGCTTAGTAACAGCACTACTACAGTTCGGCTACCATTAGGGATGTAGTGTTTGCCAATTTGGAGAGAGCAAGGAAACTCAATCCTTTGTCCTGTTGTTTGTACCACCTCTAGTCGGCCAAGGCCTGCCGTGGGTAAAGCATTATCCATTATTCCCACTGTCAAAGTTAGGCTATCCTGGCATTGACATTCAAGGAATAAAACATCTTATTGGTTACTGAGTTCACTTGAAGAGCCCCTGAGCCTGGAGGAGGAGCTGGGAAACATTTTGACCATACATGGCAGTCCAGACTCGCTGTGGAAGAGAGAAATATTGGCCAAAGCCACAGAAAGCCACTGTAAACACAGATAATTTGTGTGCGCACGTGCACACACACTTAACACCCAGACACACACACACAGAGACACACATACACACCTAAAGAGGAAATTTAAGTTTTAGAGCTGAAGTACTTTGTGACAGTGATAAAATCAATATTCATGCAACTTAAAGTGTGGCACAGCTATGCAAATCAATGACATTACATTGATTTGCTGCAGTGGAATCCCATGTGCTCTCCCTATACAGCTCTTGCAACTATTAACCTTGCTCAACATATTGTTCTTTTTATGAAAAAATGTGCGGTATTGGACCAAGCTTATTTTACTTTCTAAATCGTACTTGTTTTCTTTTGTTTAGGGATGAATGCTGCTGTACGTGCCGTGGTTCGAATGGGAATATATGTGGGAGCAAAAGTTTACTTCATTCGTGAGGTGAGTGTCACCACAAAGTGCCAGTCCACTCCTGCCATTTGACTTACTGTACTCTCAGCATTATTATTTAGGCCTTCCTGCCGTAGTTCTTAGTTTAATGAAATCCTACAGTGGGCCTAGAGTAGGAAAAGATGATCTGCAGCACAAGTCAATTTTAAAGATGTTTTAAGACACCTTTCATGCTTAGCATTCTGTTAGGTAAAGCATTTAACTGTTAAAATCGAATTTCCCACATTTCTTTATTTGTGAGAGGTAGAGATAAGAGAGAAAGTAACAGTTACAAGCTTCGTAATAGAATGTTGAAGCTGTCTGCAGCGGTGACAAGTGTCTTAAATTAATGGTTACATTTCACGAAGGGACGTGCACTTTTGCTGCATTTAGGCTTACAAAAACAGTATGCCTCAGTCTGTATCTAAGGAACACCTTGCTATTTATTCTCACACAGAAGATGTTAGAAGAGCTTTGGTGAGGGCCGTATTATGCTTGCTCATTCTATGATCCCAGCACATCTGTGTACGTGGTGGTCCTCATGCAGTGTGTTGTTACATAACTGACTTGAGGCTTTAGCAGACACCTTGCATGCTACTCCCCTCCCACTCAGGTACCACGAGAAGCGCCATAGGTGTGCTCTTGCACGCTTCAGCAGCATAAGCTGATGGACAGTTGGCTAAAACCTTCTATATCATTTCCATGAGTTTCACAATGACAGGTTTGCAGTGTATTGTGGTATGACTGTTATTTAATACATTTGTTTCATTCTTGACAATGATGACCCACTGATGCAGTTTTTCGCTTCACTGTTGCACCTCGCAAGCTGCACATCACTCCAGCTGGTATTTAGTATGTAAGAAGCTTATTCTTTTCTTTCCAGGGATATCAGGGTATGGTGGATGGTGGGGACAACATAAAGGAAGCTTCATGGGAAAGTGTCTCCAGCATGCTACAAGTGGTGAGTAATGACCATGGGAAGCATACCACACAATCAATGTAATATGAGGCTTGAAACAGTTGCTTATCTATTTGGGGTGAATTTATCAATACGACCAGTCAGCTGTGACCATCTCCCCCTCCGGCAGAATGTAAACGAGAGACATGAAAGTGAAATAGAATATATTAAGATTAGGTTGGCCTTGTGGTTAGAGAGACCATCCCCTAACATCCCCATAACAGCCAATGTGTGTCCATCAGCAGCTTTAATCTTGTCAAAGTGTTTTAACAAGACACTGAACCCGTACCTGCTCACTCATTGTATATTACTCTGGACAAGAGCATCATCTAAATGGCTAAAATGTAATGAAAACCAAGTGCATAGAATCAAGTCTTTAAAAGAGACTTAAAACATTTTAAAAGTGACTTAAATGAAGATACTGATTTGGCTCGCCTGATCTCCTGTAATATGTGCAAAAATAACAACGAATCCAACAGAGCAATTTTTCATGCTGTCTTACCATTTGCTCATTTGCCTCGTCGTCAGGGTGGCACTGTCATCGGCAGCGCCCGCTGCAAAGACTTTCGCAGCCATGAGGGGCGCCTGAAGGCAGCTCACAACCTGGTGCAGCACGGCATCACCAACCTGTGTGTGATCGGTGGAGACGGCAGCCTGACTGGAGCCAACCTCTTCAGGGAGGAATGGAGCGGACTGCTGGGGGAGCTGGTGCAGCAAGGTAGGGGGGAAGGACCGGAAGTTAACCTCCTTTCCTCTTCACCCTGACATTATTCTCCTGATTTAGGATATGCTCACACTGTTACAAATTATTTTCGACTTAAGAAAGTGCTCCACTCTACCTGAAAAGAAGCCAGGTGCAGTGCTTTTTCCAAACCGGCTGCTCTCTGACTGACTTTTAATATAAAAAAGGCAGTCACAGGCCCAATGTCCTCCCTATGCCCTAAGCACTGAACCCTCAGACTTTAATTGACATCACCTGCCGCTCAGCGTAAATGCGTGAGAGCAGGGCTCGAAATGGTATATGAGGAATGGGACAGTACTTTGTGGCATCACATGTTGCCTTGACGACGTCAGACGTTGCTATCTCCCATCAATTATGTCAACCAAGAAGTTTTACTAGGCAGGTCTGTCTTGAGAAAGAGATCTTATATTTGGACTAACGTGGCTGAATTAAAGTTGAATCTCAAAAAAAATACAAGACACCGTTTCATCCCTAACCTGATCCTCTCAGGTTTGATCGATGCCGATGCCGCTCAGAGGTACTCGGCCCTTCACATTGTCGGGATGGTGGGCTCCATCGATAATGACTTCTGCGGAACTGACATGACAATCGGCACCGATTCGGCCCTGCACAGAATCATCGAGGTGGTGGACGCAATCATGACAACTGCACAGAGGTGAGGAGGGTGGGAAAACAGCCATGTTGTTGAATTTGGTGAGGCTAGGGGTAGTGCATCCTAAAGTACCATGTAAAGGTTGAATAATGCTGCATTGCATTTAAAGTCGGAAGTCAGAAATTCCCAGCTGGTAGGTCGTAATTACAACCTCCGTGCGTTCCAGTGGTCCAGCTCGGGAAGACACCTGGACACCCGCGAGAAAATTTTTTCCCCATGGCAAGCTAATGTTATGTTAATGATGTTTGGCAACATTACCTAGCTAGTTAGCATAGAACATTAGCAAATATAAGTGTAACTTTACATTACAGATTTAGACGATTAACCATTTACTACAGGTGTTTTGATAGATTCAAGGGCCTGCGATGCTGAAAATCAAACAAATGACTCTTGAGGATTATAAACATCTTAAAAGTAATGCTGTGTAGTGTTTATAGTGTATGTTGACGTGACTTCAGATATCTGCATCTCAGAAAACTCCCAAGTTGAGAAATCTTGCCCGGGTTTCCTACTTGGAATTCCGACTTGAAGGAAAAGGAAGAATTTCCGACTTTCCGACATCATAAGTCCAAAAAAGCAAAAAGCAAAGTTGATTATGTAATAATGTAATGATGTTGATGTAATGGAATTCATTGACTTGAAATTGCACACTGGCCATATCACCATGTCGAGGCTAATTTCAGCTCCATTCAGTATTATCTTTCAAATGTCTCTTGAGTAGCTCAAGAAGTGCTGTATTAATAAAATGCATTGCTCTGTCATATTTTCTGTTCTTCTGTTTCAGTCACCAGAGAACATTTGTGTTAGAGGTCATGGGCAGACACTGTGGGTAAGAGCACACTTGTTAAACTTTATAGCTGATTCACAAACATGATTCGGATGGCATAAGCAGACACCTGTATCACCCCTGTTTATATACACAGTGCTCTGTGTGTGTGTGTGTGTGTGTGTCCAGCTACCTGGCCTTGGTGAGTGCCCTGGCTTGCGGGGCGGATTGGGTGTTGATCCCTGAGATGCCCCCTGAGGACGGCTGGGAGGAGAAGATGTGTCAGAAATTGTCTGCGGTAACATTATCTTTTTTTCTCCCCTACAATAAACCCAATGAACTTTATTCTGCACCAGTCTCCATGCTGTATAATGTTTCCTAGTTGTCTTGTTAGACTTGGACAACCTTTTACTCAATTATTTCTCTGCACAACTTTTTCTCTTCACGTATTGAGAATGAATCCTGACAAACAGAATGAAATAAACCCAAGCATTTTCATCAGAGAAGATTTGCGTGAAGGATGAAGGTTTTAGTGTCAGTCGTCTGGTGTGTTACTGCGATACTTTCTGCTTTGGAAACATGCTGTTGTTCTATGGTCCAGACCCGTTCCAGGGGCTCAAGGCTGAACATAATCATAGTCGCTGAGGGAGCCATTGACAGACATGGGAAGCCTATAACCTCTAGTTTAGTCAAGGATGTGAGTACCTGATTGTGCAAAAAGGGGAAGCCAGAAGCACGGAGACCCGGCTGTTTGAAATCAGTCCGCTGAGCTGCAACAGCATGTAAATATGTTACAGTTTTCTCATGTGTGTCATGATTATTGGCACCAATATAATCAACAGGAAGTTTATGAGAGAAAATAAGAGGCAAATCTTGCTTCAGATAAGGTAGTCACGCCATGTGGATCTGCTCAGCTCACGATAAGGCAGTGATGATATTGCTGATTACAATGTGCAAACATGAGCTGTCAATGACATCTAGGCTTTATTATGAAAGAATCGTCTCTCCGCTCCCAGGCTGTTAATTATCGTCTGGCCCCCGTGCTTCTGAAAGCCCATGTCAAAGCCGTTGTCTCAGTTTTTCTGTCATGTTGTTTCTCCACCACCCGTCCCCGTAGAACCGAGCAGGGATGAAAAGGCTGAATATCATAATTGTAGCCGAGGGGGCGATTGATCATAACAACAAGCCCATAACCACTGACTATGTTAAGAATGTAAGTACAGTGCTTTTTTAAGTGTGGCGGGTTCCACTGTTAAAAGTCCAGCTCCGACTGCCTCCTGTACTGCTACTCCTGTACTACTCCTGTACTACTACTGTACTGCTACCCTGTTGTGGCTTTGACTCTGTCCCTGTGCCTTCTGGAATGCTCCCTCAGACACACTGTCTAGTTTGGTAAGGCAGCTTTCACCTATACTACTAAAGCTTGTAAGACCCTGACTAGATGGTGTCCGCTCTGGTTTGATTGTCCTTCAAATTTTGTAACTTTAGCTCTCACAGCTTAACAATGGCAGTGAACTATTTAATCTGTTTTATGTCAAACCTTTTTGACAATTTCTCACAGTAAATCTTTGTTCTTAATATTTATCACAGTGTAGATGTCTTCCATGACCCTACACTACTGATTGTGACCCTGCACTACCTGATCTTAACTTTAAGGCAAACATGTAAAGCATTTTGTTTGTCTTGTGCCTGGATATCTCTATTTAATTTAGCATTTACCAGCTGTGCTGCTGTGCTCTGTACAAGCTTAAAGCAACCCCACTAACATGACCGAAAAATAAGAAGGTGTGCATTTGCTTTGCTGCTTCCCTTTCTCTTCAGCGTCTCTACTGTGTTTGTGTTTCTGTGTGTGTGTGTGTGTGTGTGTGTGTGTGTGTGTGTATTTGCATGTCATTTTATTTCTCAATGTACTATCAGATCTATTGCAGACATAGTTCTACATTTAGTAATATACATAAAATGCAGTAGATGCATTAGTATCATTTCAGATTAAGGATCCAGTCATTTTTTCATGTACAGTAGTATTTCCCATTACTATGTTTAACCAAACAGTATTGCCCCTCATAGCTTAACATTTGCTAAGACCTGAACATTTCATCCTCCTAGCTTGTTGTCAAATGCTTGGGTTTCGACACTCGTGTGACAATCCTGGGTCACGTCCAGAGAGGAGGGACCCCATCTGCTTTTGACCGCATCCTGGTAGGTACACCAATTCAGTAGCAAACAGACCACTTAAGCTTAGTGTGCTTGCTATCCTGAATATTGTGCAGTTATACATGATTATTATAGAGTTGATCACAAATTGATTAAAACAATTCAAAAGAGGCACACATTTCACACATCACCAAGACATTGTCAGATCTGTTTTTGCCCACCATTTAGTGTGGGAACTTCATACATAAAAGTGCACACATATTTATACATACCGTATTTAACCTAATGTAGATAATGTACTCCCTATTGCAACTATTTGACTTCATTTGGTTGCACTGGTCCAGTAGTCCAGAGCACTCCCTGTGTAATCTGTATAAGCCATGTACTCTGTAGGTCTGAGGAGAAATGGCCATTGGTTTTAGGTTAAGCACATTAACAGATTTATTCCTCAGCACGTGCCACCATGAAGCACTCCATCACAGACAGAGGGGGAAATTGCTCCAGTTATACCACAATCCACTAAAACTGAAGCAGAGAGAAAGGCTGAGGCAGAGGAGAATTTACTATCCAATGAGAAAGTAGAATTTAGGGTCCATTGTGAAAGTAGAATTTAGGGTCTAATAAAGTAGAATTTAGAGTCCAATGAGATAAA
This sequence comes from Rondeletia loricata, assembly GCA_900302605.1. Lineage (NCBI taxonomy): Eukaryota > Metazoa > Chordata > Actinopteri > Beryciformes > Rondeletiidae > Rondeletia > Rondeletia loricata. The sequence goes on from OMLI01087534.1 coordinate 26,725, forward strand.
AGGTCATAGGAGCGGGGCAGGAATGTGTTAAAAGAAAAGACATTGCCTGTGTACAGGAGAAACAAATGAGGTGTTGATAACGATGACGATGCAATATACTGTAATGTGTGTGTGTGTGTGCTTGCCCAGGCTAGTCGTATGGGTGTGGAGGCTGTCCTCGCCCTTCTGGAGACCACAGCCAACACACCAGCCTGTGTGGTCTCTCTGAGCGGTAACCAATCGGTGCGTCTGCCTCTGATGGAGTGTGTACAGATGGTAGGTACTGGACTGGGTTAGAAACAGGCCAAGACGTACACACACACACACACACACACACACACACGCACGCATGCATATACACAAAAGGAGGAAAGCTGAAGAGAAAGGGAAGCGGCAAAGCACATGCAAACACAAACACTCGGAAATGACTCTGCAAGACGTGAAGGGGCGGACTCAAAGGAAATGGGGAGGAAGTGCTTAAGTTACGATGACAAACAACACAGCCCATTGGGCCTGGAGTGGCCCTCATGTCCACAAGAAAGAGTTGTATCGTTGTGCGAGTCAGTTATTTCTGGTTAATTATTATCCAAAGCATTTGGCAGGGTTGGCGATTCCCGCCTGCAGGATGCTGATCAACCTGCTTCCATACAAACGCAGAAAGAAGCTTTGTTGTAGTGCTAGCTTTTCATTTTTGTCTCCACGCTGTCCCCCGCTGATTGAATTTTGACTTGGGGGAATGATGCATCTCACCACTGTGTTCTGGTATTTTTAAAATTACACTGATTGGCTCAAGGGAGGGTGCTTCAATCACAGGTCAAAACAAGGTTACATATTCGTTACTGACTGGCCCAGAGGAGGACTGCATCATTCATGGTGGACGACATGTTTACTGTTGTGTTGTTCTCTTTGATCTCTACACTTGAAAGGCATTTGTTCCTACTGCACTTCACTGCTAGATGCAGTGTTAGTTGCATTTGTAATAGAGACACTTTAAAGATCACCGTATGAATACCTGCACACATTTACTCATAGCTGATATAAATTAAACTGTCCCCAACGTGGTCTTGTTTTTGTACATACAGTAGAAATGCAGTGTATGAAATAATGTTGCCATTCAAACAGTGAAGTACTCCCCTGTTCTCCCTCTCCTTCATAGACTCAAGAGGTCCAGAAGGCCATGGACGAGAAGAAGTTTGAGGAGGCGGTCAAGCTTCGGGGCAGGTATGATAGACAGCCTGCTGGGGCCAATCCGATACACCAAAGCCATCATGTCCTTGAAGTTCAAGACATGACAATCGGTTTGATGTTGGTTACTGTGGACAGGTGTAGTAAGAAAGGCAAAGTGGATCAAAGTCCTATTTCAGGACACCACCAGTCAGTTTTTATTCACAAAACAGTCAACAATCAACATGAATAGCAAATTGGGGATGAACCGCCATCATGTAGAGAATACTTTACTGTGGTGCAGTTCAAATTCAAAATATAGCCCTCAATTTTGACTTTCTATATTGTACATTTTCAGGAACTTTGCCATGCAAATGTACCGTTCATTTAGCCCTGGCTGTGTTTAACATATTGAATCTTCCATGTGTTAATGCAGGAGTTTTGAAAACAACCTGAAGACATACAAACTGCTGGCTCATCGGAAACCCGAATCCGATTTGCCAAGCGTAAGTCACCTAAGGACATGTTGACACTCTTCTGGGACTTGACAGTGACAATGTTGTGAACTTGTTTTGTGTTCATCCCCAACACACAGCCAAAACACACACAAACAGTCTCTCACACAGACACACACACACACACACACACACACACACACACGCTAAGCAGAAGTTGTTTATTTCACACATGGCAATCACCACCATATCTGGAGTGCAGTGTGTCCTTAGTGAAGAGTTGCATTAGCCTGTCCAGATTGCTCCCAAAATAGAAAACCCACTGGGATGTTTAATTTTTAATTGCACTATTCTTGCCTACAAATAATGGCTTGGGTGACTCAGCTACTGCAGGCAATAGTAGACAGTGATAATGCATTGTGCTGCTGCTATTTTCAGAGGTATCCTTGAAAAGACGAGACTCAATCAATTATTGAGTAAATGAGTGGTTTGGCCCATGAGCCAAATTGAGTAATGTGAGTATTTCTCTGGGACCTAGGTGCGTTAAAGCATGTTAGTACTCTGGTCATACTGGGACCCACCAGAGACGGTGTCAGTCATTTCCTGCTGTTGAGTGGAAAAGTAAGGTGACTTGTAATTGTGATGACTAGGCAATAATAAACTGTTTCTATTTGCCTGCTGTGTTACCCAAAATCATTGTAGTCAGTAGTCACCGTTTTTTAAGTTTTGGGTTCAGGTAGCCCAGAGGTGGTCTCTCCTTCTGTGATATCGGGTAACACCTGGCTCCCCACTGAGGGATGACCGCTCAGCCCTGCCAGGAGCTCTTTTCAGCCTGCTGGTCTGTCTCCAGTGGAGGTCGCTCTGACTGAAGACCAATGAAGTGTAGAGCCAGCATGGCAGGCTCCATGCTGTGGAGCTAGCCTTAGGGCTTAGCTCTCACTACATCTGAGATAATGACCACTGTAGGCCCAGCATGTGTCCGTGAGCAGACCAGAAAACCATCTATTGATCCTCTCTCTGCGGGTGAACCTGCTTCTCATATTTTTGTTTTGTTTTTAATGTATTAGTTTATTTGTCAGGGACAATGCAGAAAACATTGTAACAGGTTACAATAACATGAAACAGATGTGTTGCATATAGGATTTCTAGCCAAGGCTAATTTGCGACCCCTGTCCCTGGTTAGGCTTTTCTACTTCAAAATGGTCATTACATGTCATCATTACCAAAAATACATTAGTTAAAGTGCGCACATAGTAAGTAGTGACATTCTTTACATGATCATACAATAATTACAACACATTACAGTCATGTACATGTGTTGCGCAGATACGTGTGCATGTGTGTATGTTCACTAATTCATGGCAATATACAGTATTATATGTGTATGTGCATATGTTTGTAGGTGTGTGTGTCCGTGTGCATTCATGCGCGTAGTCTTTAAGAGTATGAATGTATGTTTGTCTATGTGTGTCTGTTCCTCTATCTGTGTGTACATGTGCATGTGTGCGTGCACAAGTGCATGATCAGTGATCAATGATCGCAGGTTTGGTTTTGTTTCAGCCAGTGTTTCACCTTTTCATCAAATGTTTTCAGATCAGTTTGTGTTTTTATTTCAGTTGGTAGCCACAGCTTGATCTGCTGTCCTCCAAAACATCTACAACACATCCCCGTTTTATTTGGTGTGATTACTGATGCTGCCAAGGCAATGATTAAGCACTCTGGGTCAAGCAAGATTTGCTTGTGAAGTACATTTAACCTGTTGCTGTGTGTTTTATGCCCTCAGAGCAACTTCAACGTGGCAGTGTTGAATGTGGGTGCCCCCGCAGCGGGCATGAATGCTGCCGTCCGTTCAGCCGTCAGGGTGGGCATCTCCGAGGGGCACAAGATGTTTGCTGTCAGTGACGGGTTTGAGGGGTTCTACAAAGGACAGGTGGGTACTACAGCACTGATATACCAGTACTGTATCACGGTGCTGTAATTGGATGATGTATTCCGTTCACACCTTCCATCCTCACTCCCGAGACATTCCCCTCAGATCAGATAAAAGATAAAATTGTTCCATGGAAGGTATCACTGTAAAGAGAAATTCAAGGCATACTAACAAAATTATACATTAATTAATTTACCTGAACAACTTAAAGTATCTTGCAATTTTTTGTGTACTACTGTTTTAATCAGAAACCTGAACAGGAATTGGCTTACATTGATGAGAGTCTGACAGTAGACAATCACCTTTAGCTCCTAGAGTGACGAAGAGTCAGGAAGACCAAGGGGATACTCTGTCCAGATGAATGTAAACCAATTTCCCTCCTCTGCCCTGCTTGGCCAAAATTGGTGCAATACCACAATGAACCAATAGAGGGCAGCAGAAATTGCTCACAAACCGCCTTTGGCAGACTATGGAAAATACAGTTTAGGAAGAGGATTATTGATTAATCAGTCAGTGGGACGATTCTGACCTCATATAACTATGGGAGGGGTCTATGTTTTGAATTAGAAAGGTAAAAGGAGAAATTTGGAGTGAACTTCTGGTGAAAACCTGTATTGTGTGAGTATTTATCTGGACTGTAATCTGATACATTCCCAGTTTTCTATATTGAGACCGGTGAAACTGGTTTCACAGGCCTCTCCCATATCCTATGCTGCCCTTTTCCCAGTGAATATCTTGAAATCGTCTTAGTCCCGAATTGGCTCAAATAAAGACAGAAGAAAATGTAATAATACAACCGCCCAACAATAGTGTATATACTGTATAAGTTATAAAGCACTTAATGATATTAATATATCAAATATATATATATTAATCAAATTGTCTGCAGTATCACTGTGTGCCAGCAGCCACCAGCCCACTGGGCAGCTGAAATCAGGCTGCGCCAACTGACCCTAAGAAGCTTAGAAGTAATGGATTTCTATACTTCAGTGCCCTTGGACTGTCACGCTACACACCTCTCTCTTCTTTCCACTGGTGGAGTTCCTCTGTTGTATAAGAGAGTGGATCCAACACTTTAACTGTCCTGCTAACGGTCTCTCGTCCCTCTGACTCCAGGAGGACGTGACAGAACTGTAGATAACAGACGGTTTCTGGTGTAACATTGACTGTTCCTATATGTATGTGGTATATGGGCCAGTCACCACATACTGTACACGCAATCTTAGGCATAAACCTCATTAATGTGTATTCAAGTAGAACGTGGTCTATTTAAACCTCAGACTTCTGAACCGACCGAACAGGCATAAATGCATAGAGCACTTCACACCCTATGTGCACACATCTTTTCATATTCTGAACATGCTTTTGTTCGCAATTTAGATATTTTTCAGTGCTCTGAACATTTCATTCTCCCAAGTGCTCTCCGTTCCCAAAGGTTTTAGATGAACAAGATCCTCCTGTACTCATTTCATTGTAATTTTGTCGATGTTAAGGAACTATTCAGCATGTATTGAGGATGCTTGAATAAGATAATAATAATGGATTGGATTTATATAGCGCTTTTCCAAGTGCTCAAAGCGCTTTACAGAAACCATTATTCTTTCATACACATTCATACACTGGTGGTGGTAAGCCGTAGCCACAGCTGCCCTGGGGCAGACTGACGGAAGCGTGGCTGCTAATTTGCGCCAACGGCCCCTCCGACCACCACCAAGATCATTCATACACATTCACACGATAAGATTGAATACTCTTCTTACTGTTGCTGTCTTCCCCTCAGATCAAGGAGATTAAATGGGCTGATGTCGGAGGATGGACGGGCCAGGGCGGATCTCTGTTGGGAACCAAACGGTAAAGTCCTGAAGTGTTTTCTCCAATGGACCAGGCAGGGACTGTTCAGCATTACGGACTAGAATGAATGTTGTCACAGCGTTATATAACCGTTACAATGTTTTTACATGCACTGAAGCCATTCATATCTTTAAGTGAGTAAGGTTTATTTACAAATAATACTTTTGTTGTTTTTCTTTCTGTTTTCCTTCTTCAGAACACTTCCTGCAAAGCACCTTGATAAAATTGCTGAGCAGATGCAAAAGCATAACATAAATGCACTGTTAGTTATTGGGGGATTTGAGGTATGTTTAAAACTTTTTTGTCCCTATTGGTTAGGCAAATTTTGCTAATGATGCTACATTCCCCATCTATGATTTTGTCCAATAGCTTGTCAGCTCTTGTCAAATTCATGGCAGTCGCTCTAATGCTGTACTTCATAGCTGGGGAGGATGAATATGTTATGTTAGCTCTCAGAATTAAGAACAACATGAAGCATTGCTAATTATAATGTCAGATGTTCATGTGTAGATTATAGTAAACACTGTTATGTTGATTTTGCCTATCCTTTCCATCAGTCTTATCCCATCTTATGTTCGCATACCTCCACATATGTCCATGCATAGTCATAGAGTCATTTCTCTGGCAAAAAAAGAACAGATGAATTGCATATGGGAGATAATTTGGTTCACCGTTGATTTTTAGTGCTTTGAATGTCTTGTTAGTATGGGCAGACTAACAAGACATTCAAAGCACTAAAAATCAACGGT
>OMLI01087536.1:0-20800 GCA_900302605.1 Rondeletia loricata
GAGATTAACACCATTCAAACTCGGGTGCAAGATGCCTGAAAATGCAGGTCTCTGTCTCTTTCAAGCGAACTGCGGTGTGGATCATAATCCGAACCAACTACAGGAAACAACCCCAAAATGCAAGGATTTAGAGGTATAAGGAGACAGATGTTGACATCTGATAGCCAGCAGTTACTCATGCTTGGAAAGACTAGCATAACAAAATGATCCAAGGGCAAACAACAGTCTCATATACAGCTATTTCTTCATGTGTTCTTCACTGGTTTGGACACCAGAGAAGGGAAATAACAGCAAAGAGTCCATTATCCTTAGCTAAAGTTACAGGGACTGGAAAAAAACATATTAACCCTTTTTTTACTCCTCCTCCCACTGCCAAAATCTCTAACCTGGCAGGATGACAGATTACCAAAACTGAGTCCATGTGACTTTTGTTTACAAGCCCTGGTTCACTTGTAATTGGGCAGTGTGAACCTGAATGAGTCAAATACAAAAGTGCAATGAAAAGCAATAGCTTTGTAATTTGCAAATAGTCTTTCTAATTGCGATGGAAATCTGTCACAACTTAGCCAAACAGTCAGATCTTCTTATTATAACCCTGCCCTCTCTTTGCCTCTGGCCCCATAACTGAAAATACAGGAAATGTGATGCCTTCATCAAGTACAGGCTCGCTCTTGTGTTTACTATGGATCCCAGGAGAGCAGACCTTTTGGATCGAGCACACCTATTAATGGTAACAGAAAGTCGGATTTTTATCTTATTTCTAATTGCTGGCACTATTATGGAAAACAGCACCTATGCATCCTTAGCAAAATGGGGAGACACCAGTCATCTAAATAGCTCCTGTCTAAAAACTCATCTCTAGTAAAGCCAAATGCTCAGAATATAGCTTTATTCCCACAGCCTCAGTGGTAGTTGATAATGCAATCATGGGCACTTGACACTGTAGATTATACCCTCCAGCTAAATAGACGAGATGAAAATGCATGTGGCCGGTTTCAAGACTCCCTCAAAGGATCACAGCAGGCTTCCATCTAACGTCCGCTTTTATTCATATTATACATTAATCATGAAGCCAACAGCGCAATAGAACATCCCAACATCTATTTCTATGTTGATGGCCCACTGTTATCCAGGCATTCACGAGTCTACAGTCAGATTTTCTTGCTTTGTTAAAGCTGCCCAATTGTTTTCGTTCGGCAGAGAAAATACTCTGTAGGATTCAGAGTGTGAATACTTCTCTTCGAAGCCTCTTCTGAGCGTAGTATTCCCCCAAAGTGCCGTTCTGTGTGATGAGTCATGCCAAGTTTCTGAGGTGTTCAGATTTACATACAGGCTGGGTGTGGTGTGGAACTGGAGACTGGGGCTGTGAAGAACTAATGGCTCACACTTCCTAAAAGCTTGTAAATAAGTAAGTAAAGTGATAGCGGCTGCACCGAACAGTGTCACAGATAAATAGTTGATTAGAAATGCATAGTGTTTGTCCCATTTACATACTTGCTTACACATTATCCGGTTCAAACTGGAGTGGAATGTGATACAGAGACAAATGGGTAAGAGACTCGTGTAGCTCCCCAATTTCAACTACGCACACGGACACACGTGGAGACAATTTCTCCCATGCTATCACAATGGAGCACTGACGTGAAATGTGAGTAAACTGCATCATCAGCCTCACAGCCTGCTCAGTAGTCCTTTATGCTTTATGCTGACTTGTGCAACTGATGACATCGGTGACCCCTAGATGCATTTTGAGGCTGCTGAGGCACAGTCTATAGCCAGCGCTGAATTTATTACTGAGGACAATGAGCTTTCAAATGATTTCCACTACACAGGACGAGCCCTGCAGGTACAGAGGCGTATTAGCATAATACTGCCAGTAAAAAAATTGGAGCGGAGGAAGATTAAGAGTGAACAGTAGGAGTTCGCCGGTGAAGGTCAAGGAATTTATTTTCATTAAAAGAAAACCCAGAATAGTCTGTAAATTTTGCATCTATAGGTCTTTGGCCAGAAGTAATACCCTGAGGACTTTTAGCTTTGGCATGCATCTAATACTTCTGTGATGATTAGCAGCTCCACTGGAGCAAGTGGGTGTTCATTTCATTCATTTTCCTTACCCTCTTATTCCTATTCAGGGTCATGGGGGGCTGGAGCCTATCCCAGCATGCATTGGGCGGAAGGTAGGGAAACACCCTGGACAGGTTGCCAGTCCATCACAGGGCTAGCAGGATGTTAAGTGCCTTGCTCAAAGGCCACCTTGGTAGTATTTGAGGGAGGGGAGAGTGTTACTAATTCACTTTTCCTGCCCAGAGTTTTCCAGCTGCTCTGAGGATTCTAATCAGCAACCCTCCATTCACAAGCCTGCGTAATCCATTCACTTCATCAGTCTAACTCATTCATAATACATCAGATATGTTAACAGAGGGAGAAGGGAAAAAAGACACAGAACAAGCCTGCCCTTCTTACCATTCGCACTGTATAGAGGATGTTCCCGTAGCAGTAGATCATGATGCCCACGGGCACGAAGAAACAGGCCAGGAGGAAGAGGAGGATGAACGAGGCGTCGTTGGGGTCCTTGGACGCCCAGTCGAGGGAGCAGCCCAGCCGGTGGATCTCCAGGGTGTAGCGGTTCCACCCCAGCAGAGGAGCCCCCGTCCAGGCCAGGGAGTAGAGCCAGATGTGGGCAATGGCCCGCCAGGCCCAGGTGAAGTCCACCACCTGGGCGTGCACCACCCGGATGTAGCGCTCGTAGGCCAGGGCCGACAGAGTCATGGTGGACACGATGCCTGGCAGCGGAGGGAGAGAGACAGCCACACTGAGTAATGCACAGCGCTCACTACAGGATCTGAGTCAGTGGCTACTCAGCATCTGTCTGGACTGAAAGACTTTTCACCAGACTCTTTCTACAAAAAACTAAAAGTATGAACATATTGCAGTGAACACCAAATTCAAGCATGAGGAATCCTTGAAGTCTCACCAAAGGAGACTAATCACTCCCACACACAGACCTACATCTGTCACTGAACAGGCCGCTTTTCCACACTGACTGCAATGTTTTGGCTCATACTGGTGTATTTGCTGTATACTTTAATACTTCTAGCTGTCCATCTGTCCATGTAGCACGGTCCTGTCCAATCAATTGATCTTGTGCATCATGCTCAGGCTTGTGTATGATGTGTAAGGCAAAGAGCCCATTTACAAGTCAGGGTCTCATATATGTACTTGGTTAAAAAAAAATAAAAAAATGTTGCCACCCTGTTATTTTTTTGTCAATATTACACATTACACACACACACAAACCACATATCTGTCCAATTACATATTCCAATATCCTCTTCACCAATCCCTGCATTAATGTCTCAACTGTGAGAGCTGCACACCAGTACTGAGTCAGTAAATCGACACACAACTCCACATCTCAAATTGTCTTAAGAATCCTTCTCTAACTCGTCTGCTTGTCTTTCTCCACTTCTCCTCCTTTGTGATCGGTATAGATTTAATAAGGGAGATCAATAAGGGATAATGGCTTTTACCTGGATTCACCTCATAAGTGTGCTTCAAGAAAAGAGGAAGTGTCCCTGACAATTTCTACATTCAGTGCATTGTTCCAGCTCTACGGCTCGTGTCTGTGCAGGTCACACTGACACCAAGCTCCACCGGGTCTAACACGCACAGTATGACACTGATGACACAGTGGAGGAGGTGTGAAGACGGTGGCACGTTCTGTCACAGACCATCTCTCATTGTCTCTACTGTAGAGGAGAGTGAGAGAGGGTGTGTGAGTGGTGGGATGTCTTTTAGATCACTTCAATTTCCATATTACACCCAGTGTCATCAGGAATCTCCGAGACACACACGCACACACACACACACACAAACACACACTTGTACCCGTTTCATCAGAGGGGTCAGGGGTTGTGAGCCAGGCTTTCTAGCATTTCAGGTTCCATAAGGTTTTCACTTGGCTGTGATGTTCATATTGTGTCAGCGGATATCATGCGTCGGCCAGCTGGATGACCTCGGGGTTCACATTTGAAAAGGTCATACAGTATGAATGGACATTTTTAGCCGCAATAACTGTACAGTGAGCGACACGGGAGGGGCAAGTGAATTTTCAGGATGTGGTATCACTGTAGATGAAATCTCCATGTTCGGCTCATCGGAGTGCGAGCCAATAGGCAGCAGCAGGACTCCCACGTCATTTCTGTCCAATGGCATTTCAATGATGAAAGAAGGTATTCTGACGTTTGGGGACGGAAAATATGAAGGCTGCATAAATACACCAACTTGGTGCACCCTTAGATATCAAACCCTCAAATGTTCATGACCTATTTTAAATACAAAACAGATGAATGAATTCAACGACGGACTGCTGCAGAAATCCCCATCAGTGTGGTGTATCATCACCATGATGATGCTCTTCACAGTTGAAGGAAGATAATGTCTTTCCCAACACATTAAGATGCTGGAAGAACAGGGAACTCATCCATGGCAACAACCCATTCTTATGTGCACATAGACAAAGTGGCTACGGCTTGAGGGTTTGAGCTAATGAGCTCATTATCACACATCCATACTCATGAGTGATAATTCCTACAGGCTTAATGATGAGCCGTGGTATTCCTTTAGACTTCACTGCTAAAATAAGCATGTTGGTAATAAGTGGATAATAACGTTATAGTAAGATGGATGCTGTCTGTTACTACAAGCTAAGATTTCATCCTCCCTATTGATGGACACAGGCCAGCACAAGGTAAAGTATTCCTTGCACCTCAGTCTGTGCGTAAAGCTCTCCAATAACTATCACTGAAGGATCAATAGTGAAAACGAAGGTCTTAAAGGTCGTGCACAGATGACCTGTGTAGGTTTGTACCATGGCCCTTTCTGGAGGAGGAATATAGGCGAATTTAATAAGCTGTTTTTGACCCATCCTGTATCTTATAGCCATGTACGATATAGGGAGGGAAATGTATGTCACTATTCCAAAAATGGCAACTTCTACCTGCATTTACATGCATGGTACAGAAATCCATTCGACATGGAATTTATTTATTTCCCAGGATATATAATCAATCCAAGAAGACTATATTTTGAAATACGAGCTTATACATTCTATATAAATATATTTTCTTACATGCTGGAAACTGTTTGTCAGGATATAACATTCATAAATATATTTACTTATATTTTGAAATATATGACTGGTGTATTAATCAAAAAAGGGCAAGTAGCCTATATTGGTTCATCAATTAAATTATTAGACGTGCAGCTGTCAAGGTAAAAGTTCATGTGACAGTATAAACACATCTTGACATAAAAAAAAAAAAGTATAAATAACACTTGATTCCTCCTTGATTTTATTCTCCTCACCAAATAAGCTGTTGCTGAATCCGTCCCACATGCATGTTGCCTGGCTCCAGATCCAGCCGCCTTTGACGCACGAAGCAAACGTAAAGTTTATTCCAATGAGAGAAACCAGCAAGTCACTTATACTGATGTTGACCAACAACAAATTGGTGGGCGTCCGGAGCCTCTTGAATTTATAGTAGAGTATGATGACAATAACATTGTTGCAAAACCCGAATACTCCAATGGTCCCGATGGTAAAAGCGAGAAGTTTGTAGGTGCCAACTGCAAAAATATAATGTTCTACACTTCTCTCAGCTCTGGTTTCGTTGGCAGGATTCATTGCGTGGGGAATGACCTGGTGTCCAACATTGCGCTGTGCGCAGTGAGCGCGTCTTGGAGAGGACAGCTGTGTGTGCGGCGCTTCACGCGGATCCTCCACTCACTCCTGGCGCCCGGAATTCAAATAAACCTGCTGCGACTGTCTGTTTGCTGAAACTGGGTCAATGTACCCGCGTCAAGCCGGCCAGAATATAAAGGTAAGACTTCCGGTTATACTTTCAAAATAAAACACCTAGTAGCCTATATTGGTTATGGCAAGGTATAATACTATACGTGCTCCCTATACCATTTGAATCCAAATTTGGTCTTATACTGAGCAAAGATCAACCAAAAATTGCTGTAAATTTATGTGGAAGCCATAAAAATACATCCACAGAGCATTCGTGACCAATGTTCCCTCTAAGTTGATAGTTTAGTGATCTTATCTATGTGTAATAACTACAATTCAGCCGATATAAGTAGAATTGGTGGTAAATTATATAATATGTTTACTGTTTAGTGAACTGACGCCCCTGGTAATGCATAGTTGCCTACCAAAGAGGAAATAAAGAAAACGTTTTAATCAATAGTGAATGAAAACACATTTTTGAATCTAAAATGTCCTTGTTGAAGCATATATTCAGAGCCATATAGGCCTATGCAGAGTTTCTCAATTTTTTTTATCTCCACTGATATTTTATATTATTTTTCTGTAGGCTACAACACAATACTTTCCTCCGCCAGTAACAAATTATACGCTTTTATTTTGAAGACCAAATCGCCTCGTTTCCGGTCTTGTGTCTATCTGTGGCTAGCTTGATGCAGCTGTCAATAATCTTTTGAGTAGAGAGAGATAATTGGCAATTACTGACAATCTTGTTCCCATACTGCAAAAAATACATTTCGCATACACTTCAGAATATGTTTAGAGATATATTTCAAAATGGCCCAAAATGTTTTTGTAAATGTAGATGACGTTCATCCTAAATGTATTTTGCACACTGGAGATCAATGTTCTTCCTGCATTAACATACAACTTGACAACCTGCAAATATATACAAAAATACATTTTGGACACTCAAAATTGATCTCCAATCAAAGTCATCTACATGTATAAATACTTTTTTGAAGTGTATGTATTTTTGCAGCATGGGTTCATTGCACAGTATGAAAAGTGTTAAGTGTTAATTCAGTAAAAAACACTGATTTCAGGACATGATGATACACAGCCAATTAGTCTTTTTTTTTTCTTTCATTTTACAATATTCTTGAACTTAATATTATCGTCACTAAAGTCAAATTTCGTTGTCTCACATAGTACAACAAATTTGAATGAAAAACAATGGAGAGCATAGGCTCCACTTTCTAAAACAGACTGCGGCTTGGGCTCAACCTCTAGACATTAGATACTAGGCTACCTTACTTACTACCCTATAAATCATAGTGTGTTATGTGGTAGAAAATCCATGAAAACTCCCCCATTCTCCCCCCTGGTGTCCACAAAACATCTGTCTTTCAAACAAGGAACCAATTATATCATGAACAATGCCTACAGGCTGTCCTTGCTGGTGAAAACACTGAGCTGTGATAGGATGTCTTGCCCTTTTCATATCCAGATGCCTTTTCTTTTCTTTCCCCCCCCTGCAGGCCTGGCAACATATAGCAGGTGCTCAGACCACAGCTGCTGCTGGGTGAACCCTTTAGTTGAGATTCAATTATGATCCTGTCGACGTGGAACTGTGCGCTTCGGATGTGAGACTGGGTCTTGATAGGGAATTAATTCCTACGGTGAACCTCTCTACAGAGTTGAGGATGATGGGAAGGAGAGGAGAGTGAATAAATAACGAGGAGGCGCCAAGATGGGAAAAGTGGATTTCCCAGACCGCAGTGTCCCCCAGACACAATTTGAACATTTGGTGGACACTTTTATCCAAAGTGCCTTACTGTGTCATGAGTTTGTCCATTTTTAGCACGGGTGGTCCCAGTGGGAATGAAACCCTAACCTTGGCAGCGGTAGTGCCAGCTCTCTACTTAGCGGACACACAACCTCAGCATTGCTCTACTGTTATATACTGTTATATACTGTTATATACGCACTAGGCTCTAACCGATTGCAACACACAACAATTCTCCTGATATAGTTCTGTTTCTGAGCAGGGCACCTTCACTGACATTTTGAGAATCCCTCTAGTTTTGTCCAGAGGGAAATGTCACTGTGTTGGAAAGCTTGATTCTCTGGAGTGACGATGATGCGTCTGACCTCATTTCCCGCCGCCTGCAGGTTGACTCAAAGTAGCAGATCTCTCTCGAATAATGCAATACATGAGTGTGAGTTGACTCTGCTGGGACGTTTTGGTTATCCTTCCAAGTCAAACCGCTGACTCATTCATGAATTGGTCATTCGTAGTTTGAAGGTAGATTGCACTCTTGTTACAGATGTAGTTTTCCTTTATTTTTCATTGATACACATGCAGTAAATACACTGTACGCCCTGAGGTCAATGGCTCAATTTCCTGGAGGAGGTAGCCGCACATCATGTTGATTTCGTATGATCAATATTGACCTCTCAGTGTAAAGATTGCTGTAGTAGAACACAATGTATCATGCAGCCAAGTTGGAAAACAGATATGTAATCTATGAGTAATGGGTATATTGTTTGGGCCAGCAATCCTCCAAAAAACAAAATCCCATTAATAAATAGGTCAACGCCATTAAAATATCCTCACAAGCACAATTCCAATATACAGTCTTGTCACAAATGGCAGAAACTGAACAGGCTATATGGAATTGTCAACAGATCCTTCAAATCTAGGTCTATGTGCTGTGGAAGAGTCCCTCTTCGTCTTTCTTTCAAACAATACTAGAGTCTTTGCTGTTGACAGTAATTCCCATGATTACTTGAGGAAGGTTTGTTTCTCCTCATGCTATACATCCCTGGTCTCAGTTTCTGGAACTAGGTCAAACTTCCAACCAAAGCATTTCTCACACTCCCTCCATCCGTCCATCTCTCCTTCCTGCTCTCTGTCCTCCCCTTTATTTGTCTGTCTCTCCCTCATTTTAATAAGAGATGCAGTCCATGAACATGATGGATTCTGCTGAACGGAGTCTTATTAAGGCTTGTCTCTGAGCGATTGAGTCTCTCTCTCTCGCTCTCTCTCTAGAACAGCACATCTGCTTGCATATTAGTACACACAAGCATCCACTGCTGGGCTCTCCTGAGATATATAATTACTGTAACATTTCACTTAATGTACTGTGAATCGTTTCTGTAATGAGATTGCTCATTTTTACGTTGATTTTCCCAGTCACAAACACTGTCAGTTTAGACACGACAAGGTCCTGTGCAATAGTTTGAGTACGTTTTACCAGAGCTCAGACGTCTACAGCATACACAGTCAACTGATACATTCCGGTTCACTGAGTAAATATTGTCCTGCCTCTTGTGAGCGAGCTGGTATAGAGGTGATGGTCAGACCCTGTCCCAGTTGGTTCATCCATTAGACCGGTTTTAATGCATGGCCACGCTGCTGCAGTGAGCTGCCACTGACACGTACAGGGCAAAATGAAGGTGCTCATTGGTTGACATTGTCATTTTTTGATTCCGTTGTAAACCCAGCTCTCATTTTGTTAATGTTTATTCTTTAATGGAATTTTAAAAGCCCAGTCCTCGAATGTAAAAAGCAAAGCCCTGCACTAGAAACCTGGAAGAACACTCTGAAGGAGATCAGTAGAGCTTTTGATACACAGACTAGCACGGTGGGTTTGAAATGTTTTGATGCTGGTTTGATAACCGGGGCTTTAAACCATCTGTATTTTGATGTACTGAGAGCTGAGAAAGTTGCTAAAAGCATAGACTGACAGTCCTAATCTTCAAGAGTCAGAATCAGATCATGAGTATATATATATGATTTGGGCTAAAGAGTATTTTTCATCAATTAAATTTTCTTTGTGGTTCATTTCAGTGCTGCTAGCTTCTCACTTGGAAATGGCTAGCGAAGGTATTAGCTTTACACCATGAAATTATTCACACATAACCAAGGCAAGGCTTGTACATAATGATAGGCCTGATGTGCTACTCCAAAAGTCCTTGACAGATTAGGAGTGATTCTGACTCATTTCCCTTCCTGACCAGTCTGGTACAAATTGCACAGAGCCTCAAGTGCACAAAACTCATTTCTCTCAAATGATTGTGTGCCTTATCGTTCCTTGCACCCTCTGAGGGATTGTGAGACAAGTCCTTTGCACACCTATTCTTATCTTAGTGCAGGTGCCAATGGGAGACAAAGAGGTCAAAGCCTTGCACAACATTTCTGCACTCTTGAGCGCAGTGTGCGGGAGTTTATTTGAAATTGTGTGCAACCCTCTGAGGGATTAGAAGAGAGCAGAATTAGAATTTTTCAGACAGTTCCTCCTGTGCAGCGGTGCAGCTGTAGTGCACTGCTGTACTCAGTGCACGTACAGTTCAAATCAGACGACGGCTACATCTGTAAGTGTGTTTTCAGCTTTCCATGTTTTTTTAATGGTTTGTCCTGTTTTTTTGCATCCAGCTAAAATGCTGTGTGTGTTTTTGGGCTTGCGGTTTAAAATCTGATGGCAAATATATTGTTCATTTTCACAAAGCCAAGTCGTGACTTCGTGTGATGTCAGAAGTAAAAGAGGACATTCTTCTCTAAAGACAGCGACTGCCATTCTCATGATCACACTCACTAGGAGACCTATCATTATCTGTCCTCATTTCCTCCCACTCTCACTGAAAACAACTCTCGAGTGTCTTTGTGAATGCGTCAAAGGCCCTACTCTCTGTTTGAGGCATACAAATGTGTGAATATCTGAGACCTGCGTCATCTCTGAGTTTGTCGTTGTAAATTATACATCCAAGGTTATTCCAGGGTAAACTGGGATGTGGTTAGAAACAACATCCGCAACAGAAACGCTTGTGCAAGTCATGTTTCCTCTAAAAATCTCTCACCTATTGCAAAACTATTTTCAATCAGTGATTTTGTTATGGCAGAGTAGTTGGTTCAACCAGACAATGCACTGTGAGATTTGGGGTACAGCTGTGATTGCATCCTTTGGGATGAGTGTCTGATTTCCCTCGAACCCCTTCTTCTTACTTCAATTTGAGAAATATATTTTTGGTGTTTTCGTTGTTTTGTTGAGTCAAAAAATGGACATAATCATAATCACTTCGCAATTGCAAATGATGTAATTTTCCATGTATCCGTGTGGTTAGAGTGAAGACTTTACACAGTGTCATGATTTTTTCTCCAAATTTGTTTAGCCAGTTCCTTTTGATGTTTCCCCCGGTGCCAAGTCAAATTGCACACCCAGCTACCAGGGCGGGGAGAATGGAAACTCAAATCATGCAGTGACTCACAGGTTAGTGGCCCGATTCTGCTCCTGCAAAAAGCCACTTAATTATGGGAGGCAATGATGAACATGTCATCCGAATTCAAGAAATAATCTTTTAAAGGGATTCACAGGAGCCGACACTAAATTAACATGCTAACCTTTATAGTGCATCTTTAGTGAGTTATGAATAATTCATTATAGTAAACCTTATCTTGCTGTGCATGTTTGCCTGTGTGTGTACACATGTGCATAAGCGTGCACTCTGATGTTACGGCTACAGTGTGATGAATGTGTTTGAGAGTGTGGAAATGCACTCTCCTGTTGACTTGCCACGCTGAAAGACACATGAAAAGGTTCTCACTGACACCAAGGGGTCTGTTTTTCTCAGAGCCTGACAGAGTAGGAGAAGAGGTATTCTTGGAGGCTTAGTATCTATTTTCCACCCCTGGAGGTTTCTCTCTTCCATTTGAGGCACGGATCCAAAAGCCCAGTGAAAGGCTTCGTCGTCAGGCTGGTGTCTGGTGTTGCACTCAGCGTTTCCAAACCTGGCCAGTGATGTCACGGGCTGGCAGTAGACATAGAGTCAGTAGAGTGCATGCAGAGTTCGTTTCCAAAATGCTATATATCCATTTTGAACAACAACAACAACAACAACAACAACAAAAAACATTACCTGAAGTTCATCATTAAATAGTCAGTCAGTAAAAGTGAATAATTTTGTCAACCAACCGCTTACGGTATCTTCTATCCTATGAAATGTAGCATCATTTGTTTGAATTTTAATCATTTTGTAGGTGTCCCTTTTTTCAATACCTCATTTTTGAATGAAACTCTTCATATATGAGAATGGGGGCATTTTTGTCACATTATAAAATAATCATAATCCATAATGGATGAATGTTTAATAATCCATTGAAAATGAATCTACACTGAAGAGAATTCTGCTGCTGATTCACAAAATACCAGAGATGGGTTGATATCTGACTGTGTACACATCCCCAGGTTTAGTTCAATATCTTATCCTGCAGTTTTTTATATTTTTAATGGCCTTGAGATACAGTTGTGTTTCAAAGTAACGGATGGATCTTACTTTAGGTTTATCCAGAAACATTTGTCAACCTCTCTACATCTCACTTCACTGGAATACTTTGAAGCTGTAATGTTTGTGTGCCAGCACTTACTTCTCTCTCTTTTGTTATTCTCCCTTTTGAGCACTAGCTCTCCCTCTTCCTCTCAAATGTGTGTTTACCTCTCTCTCTCTCTCTCTCGCTGTCTTTCTCTCTCTCTTTGAAGTGACATCTCGGGGGTTTCACTATTTCACAAAAGGCTTGAACTCAAAGGAGAGTACAACACACACTTCTTCTTTCACAAATGCATATGCGCGCGCACACACACACACACACACACACACACACACCGACATGCATGTACCCACACATGTAAAAGTAGCATACCTCGCTTTGCCTTTGTCATTGTTTGTCCCTGCAGATGCACTTTACATATGGGTTATATGATGGGGCACCTTCCCTTGTTGCCCGAGGACATGAAAAGCCTTTACCACATGGTGACCCAGAGGACTTGTCAGTGTCAACTGTCCATTTTTCTGCTCCAGAACCCAATCAGCCTGTCCCCACACCTCACTCCTGGCAGTCCTGGGTGATCTCATGGTATTAAAGTGCCGGCTTCTCTATCTGCCATGAGAATGAAGCTGTTTGTATTTATCTCCTGCTAACATTTCTGCAATGTTATTATCATGCAAGAACTTTCCCGACGATGTCCCTCACCTCACTCTGAAATATGCACTGCAAGCAACCTTCAGTGTCAACTTCAATGTATTTTCCTGTCACAGTGACATAGCCTGATTCATAAACAACTGGTGGTCCACCTCATCAGATTAATTGGATTGATGTCCTATGCGCATGCACACACGCACACACACACACACACACACACACACACACACACACGTCATCATCATCATTGCACAACGTGTGATTTACACACAAACGTATTTGCAACCTCAAATGTAGAAGTGGTAAAAGTAATATTGTATCCAGGGCTGTAGCCAGACCAACATTTTTGTTTGGTCCAAAAAGCCACACCCCTTAGCCAGGGTTGGGTATGCTACATAAAATTTTTATTCCAAAACAGTCACTAGTTACCTCATCAAAATTGTAATCAGTAACGTAATCCACAGGATTACTCAAATTGAGCAAAGTATTCTGATTACGTTCAATTACTTTCAGATTACTTTGCAATATTGAGGTATAAAAATAAGAGATAGAGAAAAATTACAACGTTCAGTAAGTTTATTTCAGGTTTGCATACAATCCAAAAAAATTCTGTGCCACATGTTATTAAGACATAGAACATAGAACTTTACACTATTTAAATGTCCTTCATGTCCTTTTTAGCTAATGTAATGTAATACAGTAAAAAAAATTGTATTTAGAATACGTAACACCGTTACAAGTATTCCTTTTCTAACCAAACCTGCCCTTAACAGGGAGTCTTGGGGGTCTCCCCCTGAAAAATTGTGGCAATATAAAATCAGTTTTTTTGCACCTTTACAATAGATTTGCATAATTTATGTCCAGCAATTCCAGTAATCACAGCACTACCTGTTATTATGTTAAAATGAGATGTGATTTGCCAGGAAGGCCACCTCCTGAAGCACTACTGGCAGCATTTCTAGCCGTTTTATTGCACCAAGTTGTTGCTCCAATTGCTCATGATTGCTTTGCTACAAGCCTGAACATTGATTGAACCATTGAAGAAATGCTGCTGTACTTCAAATTCATATCAAATTCCCCTGTCAAACCTCAGTAGGCCTAGCCATCAATTTGCATTAGAAAGACACAATTACAATATACTGGCACTGAAAAAAACAATGACCCAATTTGTGCAAAAACCTTTTGGTAGGCTTTTGTGGCTTACAAAATAATGAAGACATCCATTTTGAGTATGAAAATCCATTTGGACCAGGCTGAATCCTACGTTGGGGGACACTACGTGAGATGGTCTATACGTTTGAACATTGGTGTGAGTGGCCCAAAGTGAATAAAGGCTCTAAATCGTGCCCCTGCTAATCGAGACCCAATTCTTTGCCATTATTTTTCTGTCTGAAAAGGAGAATAAGGAGCTGGCTTTTCAGGTGTCGATTAGATCATGATAACTTCTTTGGGCCAGACCCAAAACATCATTATCATAGAGTCTATGTCCTATTTAGTGTAGAACATGTGTGTTATGCATGGCCCAACATAATTAAACCCATGAAAAGCTGGCCCGAAAAAGCTCACAGAGCCATTTTTGCCATCCATTTTAAGTATGAAAACCCATTGATGCCAGGCTGAATCCTATGCTGGAGGACAGGTCTTGACATGGTCTATATGGCATAACACTGAATAGTTTAAAAATACATTGGTTTTGCATTCCCAGTTTGTCATAAAAAAACAATGTTCGAAAAAATCTAGTCGTTCCCAAACTGCATATCACTAATGGGCTATGAATCGGCTTCAGCTTCGTCCCCAGCGAATCGGGAGCTTCATCCCCCAAAAACCAACCTGGCAACACCTCAGCAACACATGACAGAGAAGCCATTTAGCATGCCATAACATCATAGGAAATATCCTATCTCCTTTGTTTTGAATGTAAATAGTGTTAATCCATTCACTAAGGTAGGATGAAGTTTGGAAGCTATATTTACATTTTGCACTATGTGTTTTGAAATAATTTATCTGTGCTAGCTTGCTATAGCTGCACTGTTAGCCAGGCTAGCTAGCTAAATGCGCATTGTGTTGCGTGCACGTGGCTTTGCCAGCACTTGCAGCTGAGTGACATTTTCCAAATACACAGACTGAGGTCTGGACATTCTGTTATCATGTGGCTATGGCATTGATTCTATCATTGGCAAATCAGCTTTGTAAGACTTTGCCTCCTCTTTCTCCAGAACTTCCCACTCTTTCTTTCCCTCCTACTATATCTCCTTCCTTCTGCTCCAGGCCTCTGTTTGCTGTTGGCTGTGTGACAAACAGAATTAGGCTGAGGAGATGCCACACATTCAGCACCTCTATCTTCACTGACACAAGGCTCCTCTCTCACACTTGACATATTCTCGAGAATGGCACATCAATGCCAATCTCCTTCAAATGTCCCGTAATGTTGTGCTAGTTTCCTCAACCCAAATTATTATTCCTCTATCTCTCAGATAAATTTGAAGGGCATGTACCAATATTCTTTGGTTATGGGAACTACCTTTTACTTAGTTATGAGTACAAAAATATAGGGTATCATTCAGTACTGCCTTGCAGTTTCTTACTGTTGGAACATATTAAGGTAAGTAAGGCATAATGTACAGCAAAATAAGCCCTGACAGGGTGAATTGAGACCCGATGCTAAATAAAATTTACGGTAGTATTGGAAAAAATCTTCCATGTTTCTAACCAAGGTGTTTGTCTGCAGTTACAAAGGACTACATTTTTTTGGTGTTGCTAGTTAATTTGATTAGAAATCAACAAAAACCACCAGACTCCTTCACTGTGGACTGATATGATTAGATGTGAACAGCGGTCTGTTATTAGGTGCTCGAGAGGAGCAGCCTCTTTGTTCGTTCGTGTGTGACGCTTTTTTTTGCCATGCACAGTGCTTAGGGGAATTACGGTATGCACTGTCTAGGTCCCACAGAGTCAATGCACAAATTAATCATTTTGTCTAGCGATTCTCTTAGTTACAACGTTGTGGAGGTGGAGTTTTTAAAGACAATGTAGTTTCACTCACTCCAATCATGCATACCCCTCTCCGAGCACCTAAAAAGCGCAAGTGCAACTTGACAAAACATGAAGCTATGAATGGAGGGGGAACCAAATTCTGTGAATATGGCTAAGAAAAGAACTGTTATGTGTTCACATTTTGGCCCCAAAGATGCCAATTTCCACACTCCAAAATGGACAGCCAGAAGACAACTTTTGAAGAAAACTTTATCTTCGTTGGAAGACAAGCATGTGGATGAACGTATTTTCATGCATCCACTTTGCTCAAACTTTCAACATCCAGTTTGTCTTCACTGCTGCGGTAGAAGGCAAAAGTTGGGAAAATGCAACTTCTGTCAGCAAGTTCTGTCGGCAGGCAAGGTAGTTTTACGACAGAATTTGTAGAGTTTACCGTCATTCTCCCATTGAAAACAATGAACATACAGTTTGCCATCTACTGCACATTGCCATAATGTGAATGCAGCAATATGGAATTGTCAGGCAAAAGGTCATACCAGAGGAGATGATAAGCGGAGAACAATGGGGCTGCAAAATCACTAAAGGGATCTCCTGCTAGATTTTCTAGGATGATGTCAGTGTCAGACAATATAGTAATTCTATTTTATTTTCAACCAGGATTCCAGAGGGAGAAGGAAGCAAACAAGTGGAAAGATGTGAGACTTAGGTGGAGACAAACGTGAGGCGCCAGAGCTTTGAAAAGTCAGGTAAATGTCACAGAACGATTGGAGTGAGATCTGGATTGACATAGACACTGCTCATAGAATTTCTCATTACTGGTATTGATGTTATGTTGCAAATGTACGCTGTATATTCAATATTAGCTGCCTTACAGCATAGAGTTCATCTATTGTATGTCACTTGAGGTGAATAATGCTGACAATGTTTATTGACTGATGATTGGTGTCATGAAATTAGTTTATGAAAGATGCGTATAGCGTACTGACTTTAAATAGTTTACTGACAAAAGTAGACAGAAGCAAGTGGAAGAATAAGAATCGGAATCAGTTCATTCGCCAAGTACTATAAATATACAGGAATTTGCCTTGATGCGAAAACACACTGACAGACAAATACAACAAGACCTCACATATAGTGCACAACAGAGAAGAATTATAGAATGGTGAGGATGGTTGGGAGCCAGCATTATTTGTTTTCAATGGGGATAGAAAATGGCCGTTTGCTGAGGGCCTACCATAGTCAAGGTTGCATATAACAGCCAGAATGGACACCAGTCTGCCATTTGATATGACGGCGTTGGCCCTTTGGGGAAGCCGATGATAGACGATGAAAAGAACACAGGCTTCAGACCTCCATTCTCACTCACCAGACCCCACCGGGACCCAAAGAGTCATAGACAGTTGGGGGTGAAACCAGAGAACATAGTCAGAGGATGGTGACAGTGTAGAGGCCATTCAATCCTCTCTGAGTCTCCTAGTACAGTACAGCGCACCCCTCTCTGTCCAACTAATCTCTCCATAGTGAGAATTGACCTGCGGCAGTGTGCTGGCCACAGGTTTAAGGTGGACAGAGGTCAGGTGGAAGGATGTTTGTATCTGCAGAGCCCATATACTGTGATATCCCTTACCTCTGTGTGACCCAGCTGATTGGTGCTCTGGGTATTCTGTGGCTGTCTGTGCCATCCTGCCTGATCATGCACCATCAAGCATTGCTCTAAACTATGTGCTTCAAACATCACTGAAACACACAGGGAGAAAAATCCTCACATGCCATCAGGTAAACAGACTACCTGACAGATAAACAGGCAGACAAATAAATACTGGACACGTGCAATCATTTTTTATGCACTGTCTTCTTTCCCATCGCTTTTCGCCTCGTTCTCACAAGCATAGAAGCTTATTTCCAATACCAAGTTTCTGAAAACAAAACTCTGCTTATAATGCTTGAAAATGCCATCACATACATCACATATGCAATCACGTAACTCATGTCTGTGCACAGATGTTAGAATCTGATGACAGTCTTGAATTGTTTGCTCTGATTGCTGTCGATCGCATTCGCCTTGATTATAAAGACTTGCAACTTCCACTGATTATTGAAACAAACATTGTTAGGATGCACTGTCTAGCAAGCAACACCAGAAAAATCACCAGACAATTTGCTTCATCAAAGGTTTTTCAAGGGTACCATGAGTCCATGAGTCCTCATAGATCCTGTCAGGTTGTGTGTGTTTGTGTGTCCACTAAAGATGTTCACTCACAGTTACATGTAACTAATGAAGTCTTCACTTTATTGTAGATTTTACTAAATGAAGCAGTACTTGCAAATACAAAGAATACGAATTTCTTCAGAGAACGTCATACTTTGCGTGATTTGCTGTATTATTGCTCAGATTAGATAAAAATGAATTATTATTATGTATTTTGAATCAAGTGCATATTTCCTGCATAGCTCCCTTTTTACTCAACTTCAAACAGACAAATTAATTAAAGTGCTGCTGATAAATAAGCACGTCTCATTAGGGTTTGACTCCAGTCGCACCACCTTTGCAGCATGAGTAAATTGGTCTGTTATCAATTCCTGCAGGAAGATTGAGTCTGTGCCATCTGTGTAATTAAAGGCCTCAAAGCTAATTGAAATCTCCTGCTTTATTTATTATTTCTCATTGGAAAACATGAACACCTACGCCTGTTCCAGTAACCTCGATACGTGTGTGTGTGTGTGTGTGTGTGCACGTGTGAGCATCAGACACCCCTGAGCCATAATTTCTATCGTTTCTCAAGTAAAATACTGGAGAGGTTACGTTATTGAAGAAAGAAATGCCAATATCACCCAGTCTTTATGAATATTTATATTGCGGGTAGGAATCTTCTGTGTCATTGAACTGATCTCTTTGTCTCTCTGTCAGGGCATCGGCTTAAGAAAATAATATTCCCTTTCCGATAACTCCGACTGCCTGCCAGTGAATTATTCAGCAGTGTTCCTAGATGGAGAGCAAGAAAGACAAGAGGGACAGGGAACAAAGTTTTCAAAGGGGATATGCCATTTTTCAAGAAAGACTGCTCTTAATGTGTCACTGGTGCAGCCCCGATGCCTACAGCTGTCTAGTAATTGCTAGTGGGTTTTGATGATGCACAGTGGAAGTAGCTCAGTGTGTCATAGTCTTATATCCTGAGTGAGACATCAACAGAATGCCGGATGCAGAGTCCCAAACCCCATCTAATAGACTTTTCTTAAGGAATGACAGCAGAAGCCTGAAGTTTAGAGAAATGGGCTTGTTGTGACTGTCAGGTCACTGGTGCAAATTTCCAGATTGACTTGAAAAATGTGGATCAGGGAGGTGGTAGATTTACACCCTCCCCTCTCTTAAACACCTCCTGTCAAAATGCCCTTGAACAAGACACTGAACTCAACTGTTCCAGTGAAGCTGCTCAGTGGCCAATAGTAAAAAAATGTAGCAGCTCCCAGGCGTAAGTGTGTGAATGGGGGCAAGCCTCCCTCTCTAACAAATAAGAATGGGTTGAGTCAACTTGCTTTGTTAAAGTCATAATCTGCGAGAGTCAAGTTTTTTTATTTAAATGTTTTTATTTTGGCGACAGCTTTGGCACTAAGCAGTCATTGCTGTGTTGTTATTGCGCTGCACCAGGGCCGTGCACAGACATTCTGGGGGGCAGGGGCTCAAGCAACCGACACGCACTATTCCCACCCGATGTTGCCACACCACCGCCATCCATAATCACACACTATGTTCATAACATGGGACCTGTTTAAATTCTACTGAAACACATTATTCCATGAAGAAACCACAGATTTGACATGTTTTCATGAAAGTAATGCAGTCAGTAATGCTGTTTAGACCAATTCAGTCACGTTAGGAAGGACGCAATTTAATGGCATTCAAACAGATCATACCTTTCCAGTATGTACATTCCTAAGTGTGGCATGGATTTTACACCCTGTCTACAACAGCAATTCACACAGACATCACATAGACCTTAGTCTTCAATATTTATTCCAGGAACAGGAATAACAAAACATAAAACACATGCAATAAATAATTAAAATGAATAATTAAAATGAATAATTAAAATGAATAATTAAAATGAATAATTAAAATAAATAATTTAAATGAATAATTTAAATGAATAATTTAAATAAATAAAAAGGAATAAATAGGCCTATATAAAGAAAACATCTCTATAAGGTAATAAATATAAACCTAGCCATATAGCTAAAACACCTGTTTAAACATAACAAACATTAAAATAAATAAACATTACCAAAAAAAACAATGATAGGCCTAAATAATAGATTTTTCCAGTGTTCCTTCTCAATCAGCAAAGTATTGTGCACACCCCTTCTCTCTGACAGGTTTTGGTTTTCTTCTGAAGAGCAACATGAACTGTGCATGCGGCAGCGTAGAGGCAACGTCATCAGCGAGGTAGCGTTAGCTGTAGCTCCCAGCTCCCTAAAGCTGCGTTTTGGGAAAACTAAGGGCTTTATTGGAACTTTGATGGGATCGTCGTCATGATACTAAGGCCAAGGATAATAGGTGACAGTTTGAGCCACAGAGCAGCCGTTTGGAAACCGAACGCTACAACACAATGCTGGTATGTAGTTTAGTATGCCAGGGATTGGGACGCTAGTAATGGCACATCAGAATCAAAGCCATCTAGCGTCCCTTTGGGGCTAGTGTCAACCTATACAGTTTCCCCATATAAAATAAGTTTTTATAATACCCCCTTTTGGCCAGTGGGCATGGAAAGTTAACCAGTTCTAAGTTGGCCCATGACCTACTTTTCTACAAAGTTTTGTGTAAATCCTTTCATAACTTTTTGAGATATCCTGCTAATGGACTGACGGATGGACAGACGGACAGACAGAGGCGAAAACATAACCTCCCAGCCAACTCTGTTGACAGAGGTAATTAGACTAGCTTGCTTGCTCGCAAGTACCGAGGCTAGCGATGACTAAATTACAGCGTGAAGTTGGCAAGTCCTACTGACCTACTTCATAGTTTTTTTAACGGATATATAACATCAAAAGTAAGTAAGTGT
>OMLI01087537.1:0-18993 GCA_900302605.1 Rondeletia loricata
AAACTGACAGATTTACATCTGTACATCTGTGTCTCTGTGTTGTGTATATGTGTGGTCCCTGGATGCCTCTCTTTTTTTGTTTGTGTGATTATTATTGTGTTTTGTTTTTGTGTGCATGTTAAGCTATATGGTTCCTAATATTTCCTCTCTCCTCTGTGATGTCCTTTAGGCTATCCAGGAGGGTATCCTGCCACGGCTCCCACCTATACACCCAACCTCTATCAAACAGGCAGTCCTGGGTATCCACCAGGTAAGCCCTTAGACACACGCACAGACACATACAGACTATTGATGAATTTGTTCATATTTAACATGGGAATGTCTGGGGAGGGAAATTGTTGTCAGTTTTATCTCTTTTTTTTTCTAGTTAATTAGCGGGATGCTTTTCATAATTTCTCCTACCAAGTGAGATACCATTCTCTCTCATCCCACCTCAAATCAGAGAAAACCACACAGCTAGACTGGCAGAGAGTGCAGAAAGGGACCCATTGCACAGTTTTAAGTAAGGGATGTGAAATGTATCAGACCCTTACATTGGTTCACGCAACTGATTTTGCAGACTATTGCGTAGCCTAATCGAACAAAGTTAATCCTGTTAAGTACTAACCTACAAGCATACAGTGTTTTATTCTGCCTGCCCTTTGTACCAGGTATTTGGAAGGGATTTGAGAACATAATACACATTTGCAAATACATTTGCCACCAATTTCTCTAGAATGATTTTTAGAACTATGTTAAAGCCACCATTGATTCCCATTCCACACTTATTATTTGTGATAACATTTCATCTGTGAATCAAAGTTGCCAAGAAAATGTATGTTGTAATACTACAATCACTAATCTTGTCTAATCAGTTTCATAATCATGTTTTGAGCCACTGGAGCCTTGTTTAGAGCTCTACACATAGTTTGCAGCAACATTAATGCAATATGGATTAAGTGTGATCCCGGCCTCAGGGGCATTGATGGTGAAGGAATGGGAACCTAGCCAGGTAACAGCTGCTGCTAGCCTTATAGCCATACATACTCTGTTGGGGTTCAGTGTCTAGTCCCTGTAGCAGATGGAGATACCAGTTGTCTCTGTGCTCCTCAGATATGGCGTTTATGTATAGTTGTTGGTTTAGTGTGAGGGTGCCCAGGAACCCAGATTGAGTAAATATAGTCTTGCTCTGGCTCATTAAAACATACTTTGTCTTTTGTCATGGACGCTGTCATTTGGGGACAATCCAGAAACAGTCCCATGGCCCAGTTTGGATCCTGACACATAATTTAGCAATTGCTAGTTGAGTAGATTTCTCCATAGGGCAGGGTGTTTACGTTTTAATAAGAGTATAAACTCAAATTAATTGATCATAGGTGGTACATTTTGTAGTCCCACTGAGCTGCTTTTTAGATCCATATTGCCCCAAAAGAAGACATGAAGCAGACTATTGGGGCTGTTGTTTATCTCAGCAATAGTCATATTTTAGCATTAGAACATGTCTGTTTGACTGCTGATTTCCTCCTATACATTCTGCAGTGCTTAATGTATGGTGAAGTAAAATAGATTTTGTATCCTGGACGAGAATCAATCTCCAAACAAGCCAGATATGTTCTGATTAGAGCACTGTCTTTGTCAATGTCATTACTTCTCAAGATCGCTGAATAGAGAAACCATTTTCTATCAGTGGGCCTTTGTGTAATTGTCACACACCATTATCCTCTAATGCTCTGCATGCATGTTAGAGCAAGGAATGTGTGTGAGAGTACACACACACACACACACACACTCAAACACATAGCAGCTCCAGCATCTCTTTGTTCCTTTGTCCTTGTGTGTGAGAAGTGCTTTCATAAGCTCCCGGCACTAGCTAGTAGCATGTTTGACCTTCAGGCTCCTCCAAGTGGTGGTTCAGAGGTACTACACTTTGAGAGAGCAGAGCTGAACTAACAACAGACCTTAACTCAGTAGTCTGAACGGATGCCTACATTGTCATAGACCTCATACTTTTCAGCCAGTGGTGTCGTGGCAGTTTAAAAGGCTGGTACACTAACCCTGTCATCCATATGTTTCAGCAGCACTCCATATACTCCATATACCTCGACTACATGGCTGCTTTTCTTTTCAGTACAGCACAACTCAAAAAGATGTTGACGTTAGATAGTAGAGGTGGCTAGATGATACTTTCAAGACACACAGGCCATTGGCCATATTGTTTTGAAGCTTCATGAAGTCCCATCAAAATACTGCTCTGTTCTGCCATCTGGTGGATTTTGTTGGAAATGCAAAGAAATAATAATCAGAGGCAACATTGGTACAGTTTCAACTAGATCTATTGATGAGAGCATCCCAACTTGGTCGACCTGTAACTCTTTACTGTAAAAACCAACCAAGTCTTTTATCATTAGATGGTATGCTCTAATGTATTTTATTCCTTACTGTCCCATCCTTTTCTCTCTACTTTATCTCTCTCCCTACTTCCTTTAGGATATACTGCAGCAGGCACCCCATACAAAGTGCCCCCCACTCAGACTAATGGAGCACCCCCTCCCTACACCCCGACCCCCACCCCATACCCGACAGCTATGTACCCTATCCGCAGTGCCTACCCTCAGCAGAACCTATACACACAGGTAAGGCTACTTAAAAGATCAACGGTGTATGAATGTGTGTGTGAATGGGTGAATGTGAGACAATCCCTGTAAAGCGCTTTGTTCTTAATAGCTGTGAAAAGCGCGATATAAATGCAGTCCATTTACCATCATTCTTGTTGTTTTTTTCACAGGATATTAAGAAGGTTTTTTGGCCTGAGAGCAATCTGAGGTCTCAAATGCATGGGTTGGCTCTCTGTTCAGGGATGCAAACTTGTCACCATTTGATATTCTCAGTTTTGATCTGGAAATGAGTAACTTGTGAATTGTGTACATTTCTTGGGGGACAAAAATGGTGGTGGAGGGTCTTTCAGAATGAGGAAATAAACCCTTGTTATATACAATGTTGTCAGCCCACTTGGTAATAACCCAATTAATGAGTGGGGAAAAAAGATGGCTAGTCAGTTATTCCCTTTGTTCCATCCTTTGGAGCAAAATTACACTTACATTGATTTTGTAGTGACATTAACTTGACCTAAAGAGTTAGTGTTTGATATATTCTCATTTGTAAAAATTGGTAGAAATACCCTTTTAAACACTAGTTTTTCAAAATGTTCTGTCTGTGGATGCATGCTCCCCAGACCCCCTTCTTTATAGTGGGTCTTCAGGTTTTTGTCAGCTTTTTGACCCCTGATGTGTTTGCATCCATGCTGTTAATCACCACACAAACATCAGCAACATTTGTCAACACTAAACACTCATGATAAAAGGAACCGTAGTCGTGAGAACAAACATGAAATGTTTCATATTCACAATTGCTTCTTGGCTTTTTGGCTAAGATCAAATGTACTACAGGGCTCGAAATAAACTTTTTTACTTGGTAGCACTGCGCAAGCGGCTCTGGCAAAAATAGACAAGAAGCATAAAAAGAACATAGTTAACAGCGGAATTTACAGATATTTCCAGCGTTGTGTGAATGGTGGCGTTAAGTTAAAAGGCAGTAAGGCATGTCTTCTGTGAACACAGAAACTACTACCTTTACTGGAAAAACGAATCTGGCAATGTTACAGGATTGATGTGTGAAAAGGGCTAGTGTGTACTAACTAGCAAATATACAGAGAAAGGGACGTTCGACTGGGGGAAAAGAGAGAAAAAAAGGTTGCACCAGAACAATTATTTGCACTAGCACAAATGCTCCAAATTATATTTCGAGGTCGCACAGATTAAATTTCGGGAGCATATGCGACAATTTCCAGCCCTGTACTATCTGTTCTAATGGTTCAATATCTGATACGTCCTCTATACAAGGACACCGTATTAAATGAATGTTTAGGAAGTTACTTCAATGAGTTCAGTTTGCTCAGTCCATTGTCCCGGTATTGCAGAGCTGCTGGGAACAGTGTACTCTTTAGGGCAGCAGGGTGGCATAGTGAGTAGGTAGACTTCAACTGGAACACCCAGTTTCTAGCCCTCGTGTCGGCAATCATCCGCCCTGCTGAAGTTCCCTTGAGCAAGACACTGAATCCCTACCAGCTGCAGGGGCGCCGATGTGATGCTGACCTTGCACTTCGATCTGCCCGTCGAGGGGGCAATTGAAAAGAGAATTTCCCCTTCATGGATCATACAGTGATCACTGTGATTTAGCCAAGAATGAAGAAGAATTCTATTTGTGGTGGCTTGTTTTGTGGTCTTTGTTTGCAGTGTTGATATGGTTAATATCAGTGAATCAAATCAAGCTTTCCAGTTTCACCTTCTTAGACTTTCTCCAAATAAAGGAGCCATCTTAATATTACAACAAGCTCCATGTGATCCATCATACACACGCAGACACTCACACACACACACCAACCTGTCCTATGTTTCTCCTAACAGGGAGCATACTACACCCAGCCAGTGTATGCGGCCCAGCCCCATGTGATTCACCACACCACTGTGGTGCAGCCCAACAGCATCCCCTCCACGGCCCTCTACCCTGCCCCCGTCCCTGTAAGTGGTCCCCGCAACAACGGCATGGCTGCCATGGGGATGGTAGCTGGGACAACCATGGCTATGAGCGCAGGTATGACCAGAACCACTGATGAAAGAGAATTGGGTCTTCAGTTTTCAGTGGCAGACATGTTGGCTAAAGACACTGGCTTCGTGGCTGTTGCCAAGTAATTTGTGATTCAATGTCAGCTGATCTCTAAAATGTTGAGCATCTTGCCATATACTGGTTCTATGAATCATTCCCTCACTTTTACAAACTTTTTTTCTTGATCTCACTCATTGAACGACTTTGAAAGAGTGTTTTCTTGACAGTAAAAGATGCCATCCCATTATGCTCAATGTTTTGTATTGAGAGGGGCTTGCATGTTTCCTTTGATGAGAGGTCTGATAATAGGAAAAATGTTCTTATTCATATGCAGGAAAAAGATATGCTTTTAGATTTTTAAGACATTCTGCTTTAGTGTTCTTCCTCTAGAGCTGTGCTTTGCGATGTCAGTGCAATATAACACACACAAAAACAAGTGAAAAACAATTCTTGGCATTCAGTCAGTCATTCACTCAGTTTCTTTTGGGGGAAAAGCTATAGGTTGGTAGGTAGGTGGGTAATTCAGTTGTCACAGCAGCAACACACACTTAAGAAACAATAGACAACATACCAAAATGCTATAATAAAGCTAATAAAAAAAATTTTGCAAGAGAAATGCTGTGTGCTCCCCTGTGCAATCACTCAACATACTGTATTAACATATCGGCATAGGAAAAGCTGTGCCCTTCCCACATACATATCAGTATTTGGCAATAAATAAGATAAATTCTACATCCCCTCCCCCATATGCAACATACAACAACGATAATGCACAAATCCGTATCCACATGTCGTAATATCTACATATTGACATTTTATGCAAGCCCACATCTTCATTGTCCTTGTTGAGTAATTGTTGCCCTAGTTGACACACCACTCCTAACATTGTATGCAGTGGTGCACCATGGCTGCATCTATAACTAAACATTCCTAGATTTTCCTCAGTCTCAGTGCTAATGGTGTTGCTAACTTCCTGTAGGGACCCTGCTGACAACGCCCCAGCACCATTCCATTGGAGCACACCAAGTTACTATGCCAACCTACAGGCCCCAAGGGACACCTGGGTACAGCTACGTCCCGCCCCACTGGTAGAGCCCACCCATCATGTGAGTATCTACCTTCCCACAGCTCTTTTTCTCCTTGAGATGTTCCTCACGTTCCCATTTTCTATTTCTCTCTTCCATCTGTTTCCTCCTCTTGCCATTCATCCATTCTTTGGTGTCCCTCTCTGTGTAGTCTGTTTGCCTTGAATACTTAAAGACTAGGAAACTGTCTTTTGCTGCGTCGCATTCCTGTTTTCTTCAGAGGAGTGAGGCAGTCTTACAACAATCACTGACATATCTCTTCTCCTCTCTCCCCCAACCAGATCTGGAGTCCGCCATCATAT
This sequence comes from Rondeletia loricata, assembly GCA_900302605.1. Taxonomy (NCBI): domain Eukaryota; kingdom Metazoa; phylum Chordata; class Actinopteri; order Beryciformes; family Rondeletiidae; genus Rondeletia; species Rondeletia loricata. Next base: position 6,029 of record OMLI01087537.1, read on the forward strand.
GCAACTGCTCAAATCTTACATGGGCTCCCAATGGTTACCATGGGAACTCGGCACCTGTCTGCAAGAACAAAACTAAAGTGCAACAGCCACTTTACTATTATTGTTATTGTTATTATGCGACATTCTCTAATGTTTTTACATAAGCTGCTTTTATTTTTTTTATCTTTTCATTTGCCAACCAGTCATTACCTTATTTTTTATGATTATAATTTTTTTCTCATTTCCTTTGCTGTGTCTGTCATTGGAACTCCAGAAGGACTCTTGACCAATCACGGGTGTCGGTCGCTCCTGTTTCTGTGTTGTGCTGGTGTGTGCGGTCCCGCCTGCTGCTCAGTTGGCTGGAATCTGTTGGGCACTTCCTCATCATCATTATCATCTTCATCAGTCACTACCACAGCCATCATCATACTCATCATTGACTTATGCTGCCAAATTTTCTAACGACTAGATATCAGCACAGGGTTTTAACTTAATTAGGATTTTTTTTTTTGGTCTTTTAATTTTAAGATTCTTCCTCCTCCTACAGTCTACCAAATGACTGTGGCATTTTTCCTTTAGACTTTCCTATCCTTTTTTTCCCTCCTTCTTCTTCATCCTGTTAGTCTGTCCATTTTTATCAGTTTGGTGGTTTCGGTTCATCTTCCGCATTTGTTTAACCTCTGTTGTCTTCCAGCTTGTAGCTGTCTGTCCGGCAGTAGTCGGTCCATCATACGTGTCACTGTCTCTGTGTGTGCTGTGTCACTGGCCAGAGCACTTATCTACCATTACCTATCCTGATGTGTTTCCAACTTTGTCCACACTAGCATAGTACCTAGTATGCACTAAGAAAACATCAAGTACTTCATGCTACATACTATGCAGGCTAGTATGTTGTAACACTATCATATTCTAAATCTAGCTAGAGAGCATTTTGAGGTCATTCTGCTTTTATGTGGTTAGCGTAGGCCAATAAATTATAAGACGTGAAAATATTTATAATTGTGTGTCAGCAGTATGGGTGGTCGTGCACACTATCTCACACATACACACAAGCATGCACACACACACGCACACACACAGGGGCTCCTGTGCTGTGTTTGAAACACTGACACTGATCACTTAGTGGCACTTACTTCCAGTTATGATGTTGCTGAACAACACACACACACTTTCTCATTACAGAGGTGTGCATAGCAGATGCACCCAGCAGAGAAGGAGTTTAAAGGGATTGTGTTGGCACTAGGAAGGGAGAGCAGGACAGGACGGGGGGGAGAGCAGACAGTGCTCGGCGCTAAGAGGAACAACAAGGAGGCGGGAGGAGACAACATTGTCACAGTCAGAATTGAGGGTACAAGACGTGAATCTGACATCTCACCTGCAAGAGACTGCACAAACACGCTGCTGTTTGCACTGTGTGTTGTATCCCCACTTCCTAAACACAGTGACTATATTGTCTCCTCCTCGTTCCTCCTCCCAGGCAAGGACTAATAACCAAACACTCGACAATGACAAACCCAGACTCTCAGCGTACAGTGAATAATGGACTAGTTGCATAAATTGGCCTGATGGATGGACAGGATTCGATCTTTTCAGTCAGTGCAATGAGCACACAGCGTTTGCTCTGCCTCTTCTCTTTCTGAACTGGCAAGACCAAGGCAATGACATGATGCTTCTGCACCACGGTTATGAAAAACTGTCAAACCAGGAGGCTGCGACCTGTATGCACCTGGTCCATGTCATAGGGATGGTTTGTTATTCTCTGAATGTGGGTAAAAACTTTGCAGACATTATGCCCTCTGTGACTGTGTAAGAGCAAAAGCAGAGTACTGTCATCAACGAGGTGCAGGAGCTTGCCATCCATAGAAACATCACTAAGTGAAATTCTGGAGGGTACAGGACTCTTTATTCTTACAACAAGCGCTTTCGCCGGATGTATGTCTTGCAGTCCAAGTCAGGACGCCGCCGCCAGAAAATGTAATCCCTATGTCTCGCTTCGGCGAGACAAAAATTGAATATTTTTTATGAAAAAGAATCATACATTTGTTACCTATTACCTCTGAGAGCCATTGATTTGCACGTGATGTACGTAGAAATTATCCAAAACACATTGAGTGGGTTTACGTACACACTCATTAAGTATGATACACGTATTCTGTTTTCAGTTGCTCCATGTAAACATCATTCCCCATTTACAAAATCCAGTATAAACTTTTTAAGAAAATCAATACCTTGAGAAATAAGGATAATATTCGAGACATGTATACACCTTATCCCGTTTACTGTTGCTTTTTTGCATTCTGCTGAAGAGTCTTGTTCATTTGTACATGCAAAGACATTCATGTCCGCAATATTAAGATGCATCTAAAACGCTTATCCCAAATAAGAGGTCATTGGGGACACGAGGAATTATCTGGTGCTGTGTGCATGCAAACATTGTGTCTTTGTTATTGGTCCTTGGCTTGAGAAGGGGGGTGGGAGGTGGGGCGTCGAATATTTAGGTGAGGCTTGTGGCATTTTTCTGGATTTTCAAGACAAAAGACTCAAATCGTATGTTCATGATCTGTAGCGAGTACAGATTGGTGTAACAAAAGCTTTTACAGCGTGGGTGTGTAGATGAAGTGGTTTGATATTGCAATAAAATAATGGTAAGGGAATGCCTCCAACTGTTACCGTACAGTCATTTTATCAGCGTTTTGAATAGATTTTTAATAGTTGTAATCTCTAAATATGGATTACAGGCTCTGTATGCGGCCTCCATTCAATAATTATCAGTTATTGCTAAGAAGAGTAGAACATATCAAACATTTGGTTGTTGAATAACTTTGTGAGGAAATATTGCACAAAAGAAATAAAAAACGTAACGCTAAGTAACAGGTACCTAGGCTTTGTAGTGCAAGAGGGAGAAAGAAACAATTTATATTGTAATTTAATTAAAAAAACAATAAGGTTGAGTGTTTGATGAGGTGTTCTTAGTCCAGATGTTTGTACACTAGTAGGTTAATTCTCAACAGAGTACTGCATAATGCTGCTGTCGGATGAAAACCTTGTATCTTCAAGCCTCATTTTCAGATTGACCCTTGTATTTTAGAAACCTGGATATCGATTGGATGTTATTGGCCTGAGGGTCATGGAGTTTACCATATACAGGACCTTGTAAATTTTCATTCAAGCCAGTGAAACTGAAAAATACAAAAATTGATTTTCTTGCGACAGCAGTGATGTTGCTTTTCATAACGATTTATTTTACCAACCACTACTTCTGTCAGTATTTCTCACTTAAATAATTTTTTTTTGTTTATTTCCTTTCCCTCAGTGGTCAATTGAGCATAATGGATATGCATAATATTCAGGTGTAGTTCAATATAGCATTGGATCTCTTAAAAAAACAAAAAAACAATGCAGTATATTTATACAGCGAGTGGTACAGTAATGTGTTTCTAGCTAAGCATGGTTGCATCAATGTGGCAGCTACTGTTTGTGCTTTTAATATTTTTTCATACCTCTTCTGCATCTCTGTCCTCTACACATCTGTCATGGAGGGGGGAGAAGTGAAGGCAAGGTCTATAAATACAGTTATGATTTGTGGAAGTAAACGACTCATGGGCTGCCTGGGACCACCATCCCAAACCACCAGCATAGCAGCTTGGTCCATCAAGAATTCTGGTCCCAATGCTGCTCCCATGTTCACCAAATGTCTACACTGTTAAGGAAATCTTATTGTGTAATGACTGCTGCGTGATTTTATAGACCTTGAGTTCAGGAAGTAGAGGATGAATCACAGAACTGAAATGGATAGAATAGTCATTCCTGTTCAAATCAGCATTCTTGAGTGGTCTGTAACGTGTTAGGTGGACTGAAGGAGATTACCATGATACTCCCAAGAAAGTGTCTTCTCTATCCATTCGTGTTCTGTGGGTGCATAGATATTGAAATAATTACTTCTTGCAACCCCCAGCCTCAATGCCCTTTGTTCTGTGCCATATTTCACAAAATGGTGTTCAGTAAATATTAGTTTCATTTCCTAAGTAACTGGTGAATTCTGAGTCCTTGTTATGTCTAGCTTCCTGTGAAACTGTGTTTTCCTATTGCTGTCCTGTTTCTCACGTTATTGCATATTAACCTATCTCACTTAATCTTTCTTACTGTATCCCCTCCATGTCTCTCCTGTGTTTTCACTTGGTGCCACAGCTCCCTTCAGAGGCCATTTTGCATCCCTTCTACTAAGCATTTAGTTTGATTACATTTGGGGATGCAAAATTATGTCAAATCCTAAATGCTGCTCCCTCCATTGTCCACTCGTCCCTTTTTTTTTTTACCCTCCTCCCCTCTCGCCACTTCATTTTAATGTCTTGGCTTTCATGTCTTATTAGTTTGACCTTTGCAACCCTCACCACCCTATCAGAATAGCAGTCATATTGAATTAATGATTATGATCACATTGGTACCAGCAGTATTGATAATCTATTTTTTGGCCGTTTGAACACTAGGTGTGCCAGTAAAGTCTTGAATTTGCGTGCCAAATTTTTTGCCCCAGAAGGCCAAGGGCTGAAATGTACCATGGTCGCCAGGCCACGGGCCAAATAAACAGTCGTATATTGATCATTTATAATTGCCTCAAGTAAATGATAATTGCTTAAGTCTAAGAAAGTTATTTCAGAATCACTCCTCCGACATTAAATTAGACCAGATACAGGATATCACATTTTGAGCACTGGGATGCGACTGCCCTATTCTAAATTAAATGTCTTTGTTAAGGCGTTGTGCCATAATGCCATTTAGGCCATGAGAGTGTGAGAACAAACAATTTTGCCTGATATTTGGCACAAGTATACAGTTTTATCTGTGGTGGTTCACATTTTCCTATAGGAGGAGTTGATCATTTTAAGTCAGGTATTTCTATGAGAGGTTTTCTTTTATAGGCTGGGGACCAATGCTAATGAAAACGTATTTCTACTCTCCATGTGGAGACCCACTAGAGGCAGACCCACAGTACATTTTGGATTCCAACCAGTAGTGACAGGAAACGGGTCCCACACAGTAGATTAACGGGGTGGTGAAACTGCTTCCCCTTTTCAATCCTTTTCACTCGCCTCTCTTTTCTTTTAATTTGCACTTAGGTGAAAGAGATAGACAATTGAAAACTTTGATGTGTTATGGCGAAGTTGTCTTAATCATGGTCTTTCATCATTTCCTTTCTTTACTCTATCCATCATTCCGTCTTCGGCGACATTTCCAAACGTTGAAAGGTGGTAACTTTAATAAGGATTATTGGATTGTTTTGTTTTTGTTTTACTGTGTATTTTAATCTTGCGCCTCTTCACTTCTGAAAGTGAAGACGTGACCAGATACATTCGCAACACCTTTTCTCTCCCTCTCCCTTCTCTCTTCTTTTTGCCTTGCAGTTGTTAAGTCTTAGCAGGTTTTTTTTCTCATGAATATAAATTAAAACACTACTATCAAAGTGAATAGTAGGCTCTTAAATGTCTTTGATGTTCTGCTGCAGCGTTTTAATTTCAACTTGTCAAGAGATTTCTCTCTTCTTAGTCTAATTTGACACTAAATGTGATGCAAAAAGTGGAAATTCCTTGTCTTCCAAAAAAAAAAAAAAAGTACTTGTATCCCCAGGATCGAGTATTAGGAACACCATCTTTGGAAGTTTTAGTTTGGTACCCAGTTTGCACATGCTATGGTATGTCTGTTACCGTACAGTTGTGTTTCAAACTGAAGCCCAACATCTTTTCAACATTGAGAGAAGTGAATTGTATGTTAGCTATTTGGTCCAGAGTGAAGGACCCGCGTCAGGCTTGTGATATGAAGTGTAAATCTGTTTTTAAAATGTTTTTTTTTTATTTTATTTTTTGAGTTTTTTTTTTTAAGATCAGTTAGTGATCTTAGTACTATAACTAAGCCAAGTTTGTAATTGTATAATATTTACTGTAAAATGTAGAACATTGAATAACTATTAAAATTTTCCTATAAAAGGAAGATCGTCTCATGTGACTTTATTCAGAAATAGTGCTGACCATTACTTTTGCTTGAAGGGGAAAAGTAATGACAAACTTTCCACCTGCCCACCATCAGACGTGTTAAAATTGAACAAGTCTCCTACAGTTGTCTGATGGAGGCGGTCAAATTATAAGAAGAAAAAAGATAAATTACATGTGTACAGCTCCACAGAGAATGAGTGGGAAAGATGGTGACAATGACTAAGGTGACTTGGATTCATTTTCTGCTTTGGAGCTGATTCTACGACCATAACTCATTCTGTGGAAAAAAGTACAGTAGAAATGAGTGTTTAAATGAATGGGTGTGGCTCGTAGCAGGTCAGGCAGTCACTGTATGTTTATATTGGCTTCACCACACAGGGAACACAAGTGCCTGCATGAGTCACAAAGCACTTAGGTGATACAAGATTTCTTAAATTAATGATGGCCCAAAGCTGCTGTCTGCTATCTTTTCAAGGACAGGGTGATGTGAGAAAACCTTTGAAGACGAGCAAGGACATGATTTTGATACTATTTTTTTAAATGGAATCTACAACTAGAAAGACCAAAAAGGACGACTTCCTTTGTGGTTGAGAAAGAAGGAAAGAAATGAACACTCACTCTTTCACTTCTGTCTGGACCCATCACCAGACATCCGACTGGGTTGAGCAATACCAACCACCACATGCCTTACGCACTACACACACAACTTACACACACAGACCTCTTACATACACAATACCCCACCGAATACATATACTGTACACAAAAAGCCTCGCATCTTTATCCTTGTGCAAAAACAGTGGTGTGTCTCGTTGAGTTGCAGGTATGTAGATACACAGGTTTATCTGTTTTGGCTGTGCCCATTTGTAATTAAGTATCTTAACCCTTTGTGGCATAGATGTTTTAAGAATGATTTCCCAGTTAGCCAGATGACTCTCAATGTAGTTTTGATGTTTCATGGATATTGGTTCTTGGGGATGTCTTGCAGCCATGCTAACCGATCATCTCATATTTCCTTTGCGTTCACTGCTGCGTTGTGGTCTTTTCAGAGCAAACACATGCTGAGAAGCAAGAAAGGAACTCATGCACTACACACACACACACACACACACCCCTGACCTCCAGAGCAGACTGCTAGAGTGTAGAGGAAAACTACAGACCCACAGATGTACACACAAACACATCTGACAGAGCTTGTCTGTTTCATAGAGGTCAGAGTTCAATGATCTATCCAGTGTTCCAGGGTCATTTCATTACTGTCAACAACCCCAGATAGATGACATTTGAGGGTCACCCACCCCTCTCTTTATGTCTGTCTGTCTGTCTGTCTTTTCAATTACTCCCTGTTTCTCTTTCACACTTCCTCTCACTCAAACTGTTTTTCTCTGCCTTTGGATCTTTCTCTCCCTCTCTCTTTCACTCAGCTTCTCTTGCTTACTCTCTCTCTCTCTCTCTGCCTCTCTCTCTCTCTCACACACACATACACACTGACTTCAGTTCTCAGAGCTCTCACCAATGCCAGCGTGATGTCTGGTTTATAGACACTGAGGCACCACAAAGACATGTTATATGACAGATCAAGAGTGTCATTTAACACTCTCAGAGAGATGCCAAGCATACAATTGTGAAAAACTGTCTCTCTTCAAAACAAAAAGAAATTGTGCGAGTATAGCTAGAGTGAGAGATAATGAGTGTTAATGGTGATGACCACAGTGGTGCTAGACGTTCATTATTGACTAACTAATGACTTAATTTGCCATGTTGCTTCCTCCCCTGATATCTGGGGGGATCCAGCAGGCCATACTGGAACACATGGCCTCTCAACATGAGATCCTAACCTCCTCCAGTGGATTCCTTGGTGGCTACTTCAAAGGGGGACGATTTCTGCCTCTGAGTTGTGTTTGTTGCACTTGTGCGTTTGCAGCGTATGTTTTTAGTCTGTTGTGCGCTCGTTTCAACTGGTGTTTGGAGTTCATTTAATGTGTTTCTCTTTTTCATTTGTGTTTGAGGTTTGTTTCAGTTGGTGTTCCTTTCAGTTTGTGTTTGACGTCTGTTATACTTTTTTGGCATCTTGCTGTGGATAAGGGTCAAGCAGCATGAACCTTAATCCGAATAGCACTTATACAGAAATATTCATTGCGTAGGTATCATAAAAGCATGTAGACAGACCCAAATCACAGTATAGACATATTCATGTCCATGTAAAAAACAAACAAAAACAAAACCGTATTTTATAAGCATTATTATGGATCCATTTTATTTGGTAGTATTTTGTAATATTGATCAATATGTACATATTTAAATAAATATAGTACATAATATAGTATTTTTAAATTGACCCTGGTACAGGAGTAGTACCATCTGAACAAAAAATCTCTTCTACTATTTCTGATAATACACATGGAGGAAATAACAATAACTCCAAAACAACTTTTATGCATATAAGACCATAAAATCAGATCTTTTTTGTTCCTGTATAAATCCATCGGCTTTAGATCATTGGCGTATTCTTTAAATCCTTTTTGTCTTTTTCCTCAGGAATTCCCATTGGATATGAGCCCTAAGGTCATCTGAGCATTTGCCGGGAAATTATTCTTGTGGGAAAACACACACACACACACACACACACACACACACACACACACACACACACACACACACACACACACACACACACGTGCAAACACACACACACACACACAGACACACAGACAGACAGACAGACAGACACGGCAACTATGTAGGCCTATTTATTCGTCAGACATTGCACAAGCCTCCTCCAACATTAAAGTACACATCATATCAGTGAGACTGTCACATTACAGACATGCAATACAGTCCAGCAGTGAGCATCACTGCAATATTGAATTGAATTCAAAATAAAATATGTAGTCATGGTGCAATTGAATCAAAACAGTATGAAATGATTGAGCCATAGATAGAAAAGCCTCATACTTCTTAAATCAAATTCCAATTTAGTTTCAGATATGTTGCATAGTTACGCAACTTGCATTTCTGAAATACATTACAATACTTCTGGTTTGACTGTAGCCTACCTGCTCAGATCAGTAAGGCACTGAGAGACAACAGTGGCTGTACAAACTGAATGATGAACCTTGAAAACTTCACACTAAAGAGATTACATATCTTTTATTTCCACCAAAGCATCAGGTAAAGATGTAGCCCTTGTAAAAGTCCTACTTTTGCACTGCACTGCAGCTCTACCTCTGTGAGGACTTGTTTGGGAAATTCAAGCGTGTTGAGCTGTGCTATTGCAGAATAGATGCAGGGCGGGGTGGAGATGTGAAATGGCTGTGTACGGATCGCTGAGGTTGTTACAATACTGCACAATCATTGCGAAATTTGCAGATTAAGCTTTGAGCAACTTGTTTCCAAAGGGAAATAAAATGTACTTCCCTTCCTGCACATGTCATTCAGAAAAATAGGTTTGTTGGATATTGGTCAATCTGATTTTGCTGAGTGTTTAGAAATCTAGTTATTTAATTGACTCTGCTCTCCCTCTTCATATATCCATTTCTCTATCGATCTATCTGCTTTGTCTCTGTCTCGTTCTATCTCTCCTTGTCCATCTCTGTCTTTACCTTCTCTTGTCCTCTCTGTCTCTGTATTTGTGTCTCAGTTTAATGTGGTTTGATTTAAGAACTGAGCATCCTATACATCTGTTCGTACAGTGTTGATATACATTAAGCTTGCTGCAGTTGGTATTTAGTCTTGAGTGTACAAAATGGTGCTGTATGAATGTGTCAAGTGCACAGTCCTCAATCCTAACCAATGAAGGACTTTCCTGTCATATCAGTTAACTTCAGCCCAATGTTCAGGGTATTGATATTTGCAGAAATTGTCCTAATTTTGCAACACAACAACTCTCTCTCCCAGCAGTCACTCATTCCTGTGAACCCTTGTCCTCGCCTCAATGATACTTAAAGGCGTTGTCTTTTCAATAAACACACACAAAATAACACCATATGTACATATACACACACATTTTACATACACCTTACACATACACCCAATCTTTCACACACACAAACACATTCAAACACACATGAACACCCTCACTGTCTCTCAGTCTCTCACGCAGACACACGCTCACTTACTGTAAGAGACTTGCCAGCTTGCACGCCTCTCAGGTTTTGTTCAAACGTGAATCCTGCAAACTAACTAACACACACACACACAAACACATTCATGTGATACCTTAATGAATCATAGCAAAACACTGACAACTGCTTCTGCCAAGTTAACAGCAACAATACACACATTTACAACAGTTCAGTACAATCTGTAGAGTGATGCTACCCACTGGCTAAGGTCATAATTGATTTTCTTGCTAATAGACAAGACCAACAGACAGCAGATTCAATCCACACGAAGGCCTGGTCTTCTGTACTTAATCTTTCAGTGTATAGGAAGATCCAAACCATAGTGTTGTACAGTGCACACAGATTGATTTTCCAGGCCTTGGGTGTGATGAATGGATGGCTCTCTGATGCCTGACAGCTGCATTCAATGTGTGGACTCCTTTCAAATCAATGATTCACACATAAAATGTCACTAATGCAATATAGAGGGGAGTGACTCAAGAACAGAATGAAAGCAATCACTGTTATTTTCATCAATAACATCTGACATTGACGAGTCTGTTAATAATAAATGAATAGGCTATGAAGGACGGAGATACTCATTGTGAAATGACATGGCTAACACAAAGTCCTTCTCACGTGAAAACCAGAGAAAGCAGATATGAGCCTGGTGCAGAAGGAATACATGTAGCAGTGATTCACCGGCTCCCTCACCAAAAGAGTGGATAACACGCAAAAAAAAATGTCCGGTTGTCTAACAGTTTTGAGTCCAGTTTGGATTTCTATCAGCATGGGAAAACATCAACAAAGGACTAAAAATACTTTCCTTCAGACCTTGGTCTCTTAAACTCTGGGCCCAGGACCCAAAATACAAGTCTACTTCTGTTGTCAGTTTCCACAACAACAGTATCCATATGCTGAGACGTTTTCCACACATATCGTCCGTTTGAAAAGAAACTCTGTTTAAATGGACTTTGGCTTTTCGTATGTGTTTTTGAAGTTGCATCGTTACTGAAGTTGCAGTGCGTTTCTCTTAATGCAATTGCTTTGGGCCCTTGTAGTGCGTTTGCACCCGTCGGCCACCGTAGTTCTGGCATTTAAAAAAAGAACACTGATTAGCCTGATGGAGGCGCTATAAATAAAGGTAATAATTTAAACTCCTATAAACCCAAATCCGATTGACACGACACTTGCTATACAAATCCAGCTATCTTTACAACTTACACTTACAGTTATTGGCGCTATAATTAAAGGTCAACATTTTTATGTCAAACAAATCTCAGATGCCACTGGTCCAATTTTAATGAAACTTGAAGAGATAATGCATTTTGGCACTGTGATCTGGTATTTAAAAAAATACTCAGATTTGCCTAATGATGGACCTTTAAAGGAATAGTTCACCCAAAAATGAAAATTCTGTCATTATCTACTCACCCTCATGCCAGTTGAAACACAGGTGACGTTTCTTTGTCCACATAACACACAGGGAGGTTGCCAGCACAACTCCGTAGCAACCTTCTCCAAAACAGTTGAAGTCAGTGTTTACTTTTTAGCCGATGATCTGCTCGAGTCTGTCTGTCTGTCTGTCCGTCCAGGTCATAGTTGAACTGCGCATGTTTGATTGTTGAACTGCGCATGCTCACAGACTGGGTAGAGAGAGAGAGAGCGAGAGAGAGAGAGAGAGAGAGAGAGAGAGAGAGAGAGAGAGAGAGAGAAAACTGAACAAACAACACAAAATCCGGCTGCTAAAGCATAGGCTGCTTGAAGATGCTCCGCTTCTGAAACGTTCTATTTTTAGTGGGTTTTGGGGTAAACTGATGAAGCTGAATCGACACAGAGAGAGGAAAAAGAGAGAGCGAGAGAGAACGAGAGAGAGAGACAGCGCGATAGTCCGTGAGCAGTGGCGTGTAAACACAGAATCGAAACATACAGTGAACAGTCCTGAAAGTGGCGAGCTCCCAATGGCATTTACACTGCAAATTGCCACACTGGGTGGCGATACGCGCATTCCCCTCCAAGCTACATGGGTGCCCGGCTGTTCCGTGGCTTTGCACACGGTCTTGTTTTCTGTTTTTCTGGTTCACCTCAGCTGGTGATCCACTTTCCATTTCAACCTACTTCGCTCAACTCAGCCCCTTCATGGGTGTTATGGAGAGCAATTTGTGCTTCATGACGTGAAAAGGAGCCAGTATCAAGATCATAGGGCTAAAGACAGAAAGGTTGTTCAATTTGATTAGACTTACTATGTTAGGCTAAATATCATTGGCTGATAATGTTCTGTTGTCAAACACTAGACTTAAATGTTCTCATATTCGGGTCCAGGGCTAACTTAGGTTTGATAACTTCTGCTCTAGCCACATTTCATCTGGTGTGACAGGTGGGCTACATCAGGTGTAATTCTGATGGAAACCAGATGCTGAGCAGGAAGCAGCAATATTGACATATCAAATAAGAGTGCTATAAAAGTCCTATACAATCCCAGCAAAACGAGAGGCAGTGACACACCAAAACCAATTATATCACCCTCATTCATCTGCATCAAAAGTTCCCAATCTGTCAGGGATCCGCAAACACATCCGCATTAGACCCCACACACCCATTTCATAAGATTTTAACCATGGGACTGTTAGACCTTTTATAGTTGGAGAGATAACAGTGGAGAAAGTGAAAGCCTATGATAATCATTGTTATACATTCTCACATTGCACTTTTATGAAATAATTTGCTGTGGACCCCTATAGGACTCTCTCAAGTACCCCTCGTGGGCCCCAGAACCCCACTTTGGGAACCACCAATCTTGTTGACAGACCAGGTAAAAATAAAAGTCTCGTATGGTATGCGCTCTGGTTGTGTGTTGCGCGTGCACGGTTGTGCGTGCACGGCTCTGCTCAGGCGC
>OMLI01087540.1:0-10560 GCA_900302605.1 Rondeletia loricata
GGAGTGGTAGGATAAATTAATGCTGTTCTGAAAGAATAATTGATTTTTGTTTATGGCTTATGATGATGACTGACTGGAGGTCATAGTTTACCCACACTTTAATTTGCCACTACATTGCTGGTGATTGATTGGTAATATATAACTAACTGCTATAACTAATTGGTCCTGAATATTGAATTGTAGTCTGTCTATTTTGCTCACCTGGGGGTTTGAGAGGTTTGGCTCCAGGTAGCGTCCCACCTGCGAGATCACCACCAGCACCTGCAACACCAATGAGATAACAGAATTAAGTGCCCAAACTGTCCAATGTATTGTTTTATGTGACATGCAATACTTGAGACATATTAACACATGATATTACATGTGTAGATGCACACTGTTCATTGGTAGGAAGGGACTGAAAGCTTTATGAGTTGGTTGAGTTGAATCCATCCATGTTTTTAAGTGGTGCAGCCGCTTCTATACGTGACGTGTGTCCGTGTGTCCATGTGTCCGTGTGTCCGTCCGTGTGTCCGTTTGTAGCATGAGATACGTGCACTGCTTACTTCACCACCAGGGGTGTGATTTTTGCTTCTTTGGTTGCAAAGCAGTTTAACTCCCATTAGATGTCGGCGATCCTTGCATAATAGATCATGATTGCTTGGTTAAATTGTTTTTGGTATTTGCTGTTTGGCCTGTACAGGTACATCTTTGCTCTACCTAGTTGTCAACAATAAACAGTATATTGCATAGGTATTTTTTTTTCCTTTTTAAAATCATTATTGATGACTTTTGGTTGACAGACAGACTTTTCAACTGACAACGCATGCCAAATATGTGCTCTTTGAAAATGTCTAATTCTGATCTTAGAAACAAAGCAGTGAAAAGCAGACCAAGGCCGAGGCAAACCCAGCGGCTTTTTGTTTCCTCCCAGGGGCCTTTAGTAAGTAAAGATCACTGCCCAGTCAGTATCATGACCTGTTGTAGTTATTGTTATGACAAGGTCCAGTCCCAAACTAAACTGGACTGCCAATTGGGCATTTACCTATATCTTAACCACCAGAGCCGACACCAATACTGAGACCAACCCCAGTGCCAGTGACCCCACCGGAGTCAATCCCAATACCAGTACCCACACCAGTACCAGCACCAGTGCGAGAACCAGAACCAGAACCAAAACCTAAACCAATCCCAAGACCTGAGGAGCCTGCAGAACCTGATGGAGAGACCAAAGGTTTGACAATATTTTGAAGGCACCTTTTTTTATTTCTGCTCTCTGGAAATTTTGAAGATAACATATTTAGATTGCACTTGAATGCAGTAAAATTTAATGTTTAGAGAAATGTTGCAACTGAATTGTGCCTCTGTGCTTATAAGATAAGATAAGCTGTAGTTGTGTGTTATATCGTGGAGGAAATTTGAGGATTTTGAAATGAAACAGGCTATTGAAAATCCAAGAAGCACAAGCAGGAACCATAGATAGAAGAGAAGAGGCAGAGCAGTGCACTGTATGTGTATGTGTCCTTTAAACAGTTATGTATCAGTGGGATATCTCACCTCCAGAGGGTAGTCCTGCACCACCTGATGTGTGAGAGAGAGAGAGAGAGAGATGCCAGGACAACAGCGTCTACGTCAATCCAATTAACACTAAAGGAACTAGTGGCATCAGCAATGCTTCATATGTCTACAGGGAATATGTGAAGAGTAAGTAAATACTCACCAACACCTGTCCCAGCTGTTTGAAACAAGACAAGACATATTGTTAGGGAAAAGCCTGAAAACAATATCTGTAGTTGACTCAATAGTGTCTAGATGTTTACTTACCACTTGGTTGCACAGCCCCACCACCAACTGTAATGACAAAAATGCAGATAATATTTGGCAACTTTCAATCAGAAACACTTCAAACATTCAACTTACATACAGTGCAGGTGGTAAAATGATATCTTTGTAGCCAGCTAGTTAGCTAATCTTAGAAAGCCATGCAATATAGTATGCTGTGGTGACAGTTTGTGATAAGAAGTGTGAAAAAAGCACTCACTCTCTGGCACAGGTAAACCAGTGACAGCTGCAAAAGCATTTCAGTGGAAATATATTGTGATCAAAATAATAAAAAGCATTTGTGATAGCGTGCTATGCCATTGTATTTTATCAGGCAGATTGTTTTTATAAATCAAAAGTATGCCCTTTTATGGAATTCCATGCAAGCATATGCATCAGTAAAACCCATAGGCATATATAGAGGAAGCCCTATTTTCTACAATGTTAACAGATATATTCCAAACAAAAAACATCTCAGTAATCAATGTATGCTTGATATTCAGGCCAACCTACCAGGGGCTGCTCCTGTGGAACCTGTAGGATACAAAAAGGAAATGATGTCAGTCTCGTTATGCCAAATGCAATGGGAAACAAGTAGCTTAACATGTCATCCCTCACATATGATGCAGGCACCCCTTGGGCCAATCAGTAACAAGATGCATCTTCCCTCCAAGTTGAATCAAAATATGAGCGGTGGTGTAGCAGTTACGGCCTTTGAAAGTTTGACATTTTGACCTGTAATTATAGCGCCCTCATTAGGTGAATCGGAGTAACTTGTAAGGATAGTTGGATGTGTGTAGAAAATTTTGTGTCAATCGGACTTACGGTGTAGGAGTTGGGGCCTTTCAAATTTGGAAATTTTGACCTTTAATTATAGTGTGACCTTTCAAATGACCTTTCAAATGACCTTTCAAATGCATCATCCCTCCAAGTTTCGCCAAAATCGGACCAGTGGTGTCTTAGATATTACGATTGAGTTACAAATCTAGGTCTTTAATTATACTGCCCCCTTGATTGGTTCCCCTCGCTAAAGAGCTACTGAAATCCTTCCAATCAGACAAGTTTTCAGCATCTGAACTGGAAAGCCAATCAGGGTCCAGTATTGTGACTGTTCTGCCTGTCAGCACTAAGTCTTCAAATGCATTCATTAAACTAATTCAACTCAACTTTTAAACTACATTTATTTGCAAAACATCACGAAGAACATTGTTTCCTGTTTCATTCTTATCCTGAGCAATAGTAGATTTGAAAACAAAATGAAAAATGATTAATATGGGACCTTTAAATGTCCCTATAAACTACAAGCAAAGCATTTATAAGTGAGATGTAGTTGAGCAAGCTGATTGGGTGGGAGAGCAGATGAGATGAGGCAGAGTTGGTAAAACTGAAGGAGAGGTGAAAAGAAAAGGTGTAGGGTGACATGTGAGGCTTACTGGGTGCATCAGGGGCGGTGTCACTACTGACAATAGCAATGTCTCCTGTCAAGACAGACATTCAAGGTCATTGATTATGAATCACTCACTGCTACAGAACATGGTAGGACCTACAGCTCTGCTTAGCTGTACAGTACAGGAAGCAGAACCACTGACAAGAGCCAATGACAGTGCATGGATGGAGGATACAGGCATGGTGATGGTAAAGCAGAAATTAATGAACATACAGTCAACAGTGCTTGTAGGCAAATGTGCAAAAGCTGTGGCTATGAAATGACCCCTCACCTGGAACTGGAGTCCCACTGAGTCCTGTTTCATATGAAGAGATATGAGGGGGGGGAAACATGAATGTGGGAGAATACCACAGTTGACAATTGAGAAACACAATATAGCAATAAGACTGAATAGAGAGCTGAGACAAGGACAGTTTCATAAAACATGATAACTGATACTGCTTCACATATAGTCTTGAATTAATTACTGTGAATACCTACATCTTGTATTATTATATTATTATATGTATTTTGTATTTGGAAGTATTTTGAATGTGTGTAGCATAAATAACAAGCAGTATTTGACAAAAATACCTGGTTTTGCACCAATGATGGGGATTCCTGTCCCGTTCAGGCCATCTCCATCAACACCTGCTCCTACTGGTCCACCAGTGATGCCAGTACTTCCTGTAATAATATTGTTGTAGTGTCCACATTATTCAGTCATCACCAGTCAAACACAAGACCATTGCATGTGTAGTGAAAAAATAAAAATAAAAAAACATTTATGCTTTGTAACTTTGGTATTTTCCAGCTGGCAAAAATACTGTCATTTAGAAAATTGAAATGAGTATTATTATTATTATTATTATTTTTATTATTATTTTTTTATGTGTTTGACTTGGAGTCTGTGGGTCATTTTCTGTAATCTTTTGATATTTTGATATTTGGATCTGAATTTACAAATGTGCAAAAGCAGTTTGCCATCTCAACATAAGAAAAGACAAGTTTTAGAAAATCCAGCATGCCTTGCTGGGTTTAAACCCACCTTCACCTCCAGAACTTCCAGACCCTTCTATCACACTGCCAGCACCACCCTCGCCTGGATAAAGAGTAAAATATTGAAGAGACTGAACTGAGAGGGGAAAACAGTATGGCTTAGCTAAAATCAGGGATATGACAGAAAGGACAGAAAAAATCTTGAATACAATAGCCTCCTGTTAGAAATCTGACATCCTGGTAAAACATTTTAGAAAGAAAAAAACTAGACACTGCCCTGCTGAATAGCAAACACGCTGTGCCAAATACAGGGGCTTTGGTTGCATGTATGGGCCAAATACAACAAAACAAAAGAGGAGGGAGAAACGTCTTTGACATATTTTTATATAAGCCAGGTATCTCGTTCAATCTTCTAGCTTGGACAGTCACCTGGGCCTCCAGCTCCATCACCATCTTTTCCATCCTTTCCAGCTCCGGCACCATCAGGGCTACCTGGAAATTGGGGGAAGGTGCAGACAAAGACGTGTGAGAACCAGTATTACTACTTATAGGCCTATTTTATATAAAACTAAGTCATCATCATGTTGTGGTAATGGATATGTGATGTGCTACAATGTTTTGTAAGATCAGCATCAGCTAAATGCCTAAAATGGAAATGGGAATGCAACGTAAATACTACATTTATCAACAAATGCTTCATGCTAACACAATCTTTAAACATTGACCCAACCTGCCCATTGCATGTAGCCTACCTCCTCCAGTTGCTGTGCCTGTACCTGCACCTCCTGCTGATCCTGGAGCTGGTGTGCTTCCTGCAGCTCCAAGTCCTCCTGCTCCATCAGAAATGAGACAAAATCACAGTTCAGGATTGTCCAATTTCTCTACCATGTCTTCTTCCTTCTTCTCCCTCTTGTCCTCCTCTTCAGTTTATCCTCCCACTCCTCATCACCATAATTATAATCTTTCCCCTCCACATCCTTTGCTCAGGAAAGTAGATTGACATGATTTATTTTCATTTGATCCTATCAGTTGTTAAGGCTCAATACTGAGGGTTCCAGGGGAGGTTAGAGGGGAAATCACAGTTTGCATGTTGTAACACATCAACCATGTCCCTGACCCCCCTAATTGCCTCTTCAGTGCCACTTTCAAGTGGTTTTAATGCCAAGACAGCATACCCACTGAACCACCCCACTGCAAAGCAAGCCTTGGTCTGATTCCTTACTCAGTAGTAGAAAACAAAGGAGCAATACGTTTTTTTGGGTGTGGACATTTGGACCAATCAGCAGGTCGTTTCTTATACGCGCAAACATACAAACACGGTGATTCGGTCCCGGAAGCAAACTACCGGATCATCTTCCTAATTCAAATAGTAAAATCAACACGAAGTTGACCTTTTTATTTCCAAAAAACACAGAATCAGGTTTTGTTCTTTTATACATTGGCAGAATCCGCTTTGTTCGTTTGTGTGCTAGAAGTGTGACTTTGAGACCTGTTTCGCCGTGCAATGCATGTGTATGGGGAAGAGAAAAAAACACTATTTTGGATTATCAAGTTTGAATCTACGGAGCAACTATTGAAGATATCTCGCCAATATTTGGAGTACCATCATGGCAAGGTAACTACACAACCCAAACCTCTACCAAACTTTAATGATGCTTTAATGCTCTCCTTAGTGTTAATCCAAACAGAATCTTACCACCGGCTACCGTCCCTGTTCCAGTGCCAGTCCCTGCAACACCAGTGCCAGCACCAGTCCCAGTTCCAGTACCAGCTCCACCAGTGCCAGTCCCTGCTCCTGTCCCAGTTCCAGCTCCACCTGGTTGCCCTACAGTTTAAAAAGGAGGGCATGAGGCAGAATCAAAAGAGCAGTCCATTATTTTGTAAACAGGCACATCAACTCTGTCTCCCAGTTCAAATCAGTTCAAATGGAACCATTACAAGACGGGCTTCACAATCTCATTATGTCAATCATGTCAAACTACACCCATTCTTACCATACTTAGCAGCTTTAGATCCAGCCGCGGGGCCATAGCCTAGGGATCACAATAAATCAAAGACAAACAGTAATTATTCAGACACAGGGACAACACAATATGCGTAAGGAACATACAGTACCACAATAAAGGTCATAGAATACTTAATGCCCCTTTAATTCAGAATTACAGATGTCAACACTGACAAAACCTGCTACCCAAGCGCCCTCCTGAAAACCCACCTGGACCTCCAGAGCCAGCTCCAAAGCCTGGTATATATCCTCCTGGTCCATAACCACCTGGGACATAACCACCTATGAAATTAAACAAGATAATGAATTGTCTGAGTTATTATTTTACTACCAGTATTATAAACGCAAAAGAAACACATCAAGAGGGAAAGTGTATCACTGAAGAAGAAAGTGTTATCTTACCTGGCCCCGTGCCATAACCACCTGGTCCAGTGCCAGCTAAGAGAAAGAAGGGAAAAAAAGATTTTAAAAACTGTATTGTTTAACGTCTCTGCAGTCTCTGCCATGGTGCTGGAGCAACAGGAAAATACACTCAGTTCTCTGCAATTAAATGTGAAATATGCACTGAACTGAGTGTCACTCCTTTTCTTCTATACTGTACTGTTTACCTCAAGTGGCTTGATTTGTGTAGCAGTCTGCAATGCTGATCTTTGTAATATCATCTCACACGTACAACTCATGAGAGCTTCAAACTCACCACCTCGTCCTGCTCCACCTCCAAGTACCCCACCAGCACCTGCTCCACCTTGGCCTACACCAGGATCAGAGCACAATGATTTGGCCTTTAGTGGGATTTGGATGATATATCCATCATCATGATGTTGTGAAAAAATTGAACATTGTTAATACCGTATTTGGCAGGTTTTGATCCAGCTCCATAACCTGTTAGAAAGAACGAGATACATTATTTAGTTCAGCAATTCCACAAGGATTTAGGATTTAGTTTGAATTTGACAGAACTTATCATAACCGAATTATGTTGAATTACCCCCTGAACCAGGTCCATATCCAGCCCCTGGTCCTGCTCCACCTCCTACACCTGTACCGTAGCCTCCCGCTGGGCCGTAACCTGTCCCAGTCGCTGGTCCAACTCCACCTCTGGGCCCATAGCCAGCTCCACCTCCAGGCCCATAGCCAGCTCCAGCCCCAGGCCCATAGCCAGCTCCACCTCCAGGCCCATAGCCAGCTCCAGCCCCAGGCCCATAGCCGGCACCGGGTCCAAATCCTGTTCTTCCGTTCCCTAAGGCTCCTCCTGTCCCTGGGCCATAGCCACCTGCAGCAGGGCCAACAAATCTCCCATCTAGGCCAGATCCAGGGGCTCCACCACCACCAGCATTGCCTAGGAGTGAGCAAACAGGTGAGGAGGGAGTTTTGTTCTTCAAAAGGGCTTGAAATATTAGTCATGAGTCATCTTAAGACCTTTGCTTACAAAATAACTATGTTTTTAAAGATAGAATCACCAGTGTTTTTGAAATATTGAGGAATTTTAGGTGGCCTTCATATGATACACTCCATGTGCTTGATTTTAACTTACCAAACACTCTACCAGCTTCAAAAGTGGACACGTGAAAATCAGATAAACTGCACCCTTTGAAACATCAAATTACTGCATCTCCCTAATCTATCAAGTTTATATTAAGTTGTGTGTTCTTGTTTTGGCACTACGTATACAATGCTAAATTTGATGTAATGTTTGTTATAAAGGTTAATCATGAGATGTTTCATTCAAAGGGTAATGCATAAATTATGTATAAAGTATGAACTTACGCACCATATTTGAGAGACTTGGCCCCACCAGGATATCCTGTGAGAGAAACACCAGAGACTTACCACACCATTATAAAGAAGTTTACATGAATAAATGGGTTGAATACTAATTTGGAAGTATTCTATGTATGTGCATACCTCCAGCACTATGCATTAAATCCTGTAACTCTGACAAGGATGTTACAGCTGAAATGTGTTGGTTTTAAATATTAAAGCTGCACTAGGCAACTCTGCACTTTGGCATCCCCAAGTGGCAGCAGGAGATAACTGTTTGCATTTTTGAAAGTTTGAAGGACTTAATTACCCAGAAATCATGCAATGTGACGTCATTAAACTGCGCACTCCTCACACCTAAATTTATTCATCTTAGTGGCTGGTGGGGGTGGAGATGGTGAAAAAATATGTTTTCGCAGCCGATTCAGCCATGATTGGTGAGTCCAGCTTTCTCCCGACGGAGCATTCATTCACTGATGTTGCGGAGAAAGTTTTGTATTTCGCTCTTAATTTCCGATTTGTCACTTCCTATGCACCGAGAATATTTCCTACCAGTGACCATACACAACACCTGAAATTAATTTGAGTAAATAGGGCGAATCTACCGCATCTCAATTAGTGGGGATGGGGTGCTCTTCTCTTTTGCAGCCCCAATTTGTATTTTAGACTGATAAGACAGGTGCATTTTTTTATAAAAATCTTGCCTAGTGCAGCTTTAAATCTTTGTCAATTATTCACCAAGCATAGCTGATATGTTTTTAATTTTTTGGTTCGTTTTAATCCATACACCTTGGAGGAGCTGCAAGGTGTTTGTTCTTTTGCCCTTCATACCTGAAGCACTGCCTGGTCCAAAACCACCAGGTCCACCTCCAGTTACAACTCCAGATCCAGGTATTCCACCTGTCCCCAGTCCTGATCCAGGTCCACCTCCAGTTGCTAGTCCAACACCTCGTCCTGGGACCCCTCCTCCTACTCCAAGCCCAGAGCCAGGCCCTGCTCCCTGGCCGAGGCCAGCACCTGCTCCCCCTCCTGGTCCACCACCCAGTCCTCCTGCACCCAGGGCACCTCCAGCACCTCCAGGAAGACCTGAGAAAAACGTTGTATTAGAAATAAAACAATAAACTTACTAGAAGGCACTTGGAGTGCGCATACCTCCATAAATGCTGAACAATTCTCAAACTTGCTGTTACACCCAAAGACATAATTCCTGTCACTTAAATTTGAAGTAAACATCATCGGTTATCAAATGGATTAAATTATATATGTTTATGGTCTGTTGATTGCAAATTACATGGAATCACAGATTCATTAGAAACACTTTATGTATGTTTTCAAAATTGTGCATGTATGTTGAACAAAGTAAGTGGCGACTAGAAAGTATCTAAGATACTAAAATAACATATTTCTTCTTACCATATTTGCGTGCTTTGGCACCAGCATAACCTGCAAAGTGCAGAAAAAAGACACCAAGGTGTGTTTAGAGTGCTACATTAGCCTTTAGATATCTCTATTTTGAATCCAGACATGCCTTAGATACTGGCTTTTAACCTACCTCCAGGTCCATAACCAACACCACCGGGCCCAGGTCCGTTACCACGTCCAGACCCAGTACCAGCTCCACCAGGGCCATAGCCGGCACCAGTGCCACCAGTTCCATAGCCAGTACCAGCAGCAGCACCACCAGGTCCAACGCCTCCACCTGGTCTAAAGCCTGTACCAGCACCACCAGGACCAACACCTCCACCTGGTCCATAGCCTGTACCAGCACCACCAGGCCCAACTCCTCCACCTGGTCCATAGCCTGTACCAGCACCACCAGGACCAACTCCACCTGGTCCATAGCCTGTACCAGCACCACCAGGCCCAACTCCACCACTAGGTCCGAAACCACCTGGTGCATATCCAGTGCCAGTTCCACCAGGTCGATGGCCAGTACCAGCACCACCAGGCCCAACTCCACCAGTACCTGCTCCTGGACCTCCAAGAGCTCCACTTAACATACCTATCAGGAGAATAGCAGTTATTTTTATTCTGATATCCTTTGGCAGATAGAAGTAATAATAACTACATTCAACAACATTCAATGTAAACTGATACTTTTATTGCTTGAATGATGTAACTATACTTACCATATTTACGGGCTTTGGCATTTGGATCGTACCCTGAAATACAAATCACATCTATGAGAAGCCATTATAGTAATTTACCTATTTAATATATATACTGTATATATATATTACCGTCTTTCCGTTTCTTAAGCTATTACTTAGCTGTATATTTATTAAATTCATTGATTCATGATTACCTCCAGGTCCTGTTCCTGCCCCTCCTAGTCCAGTTCCAGCTCCACCCAGTCCAAACCCAGCACCAGCTGGCCCATAACCAGCTCCTCCAGGACCAGTTCCAGCACCACCAGGTCCATAACCAAAACCACCTGAGCCAGTGCCAGCCCCACCGGGACCAAAACCATAGCCACCATTGCCTGCACCACCTTGCTGACCTGAAGAGATTGAAGGCATTTAAAATGTTCAGTTTCAGTATTTAATGATGGACAAAGAGAAGTTGTTAA
>OMLI01087541.1:0-12024 GCA_900302605.1 Rondeletia loricata
AAGTAAAAAGAAATGAGAGCACGTACTGCATAATTACGTGCAGTTGCTCTCTCCCTCACTGCATCTTCAGCAGTCTCAATGGAGACTGGTTTGGTTGTAGTACAGTCTTAGCAGGCTAATGATAGCCCTGCTTGTAGGGCTCATCTTCTTTGCTCTTGGGGCTCATTTCCAGGATGCAGTAGCTCCAGTACAGCAGCTACAATAGATCAACCCCACTATCAACACTGACATGAACAGTAATGTACACCTGAATGCAATCATGCCCGGGGTTTGGGGGTTTGGGGCATCTTCAATAATAAACTTGTGATCCTGTACATTTGTTCTACAAGTCTGATTCGTAGCTTGAATTACATGCCATCTGCCTCCCACCAATGGTTCATAATCCATCCCTATGGAACATGGCAGGTCATATTAATGAACAGGCTTCCTATGGCTACAGGGAGGAAAGAGCTGACATTACAGCCACTCTGCACCCCAGGGGTCATTACGTATGGATGGAAGAAGTGTGAAAGGAGAGATAGAGGGAGGGATGGAATTAATAGATGTCGGGCTTATCGCTTGGCCTTCTGTAAGTCTCTCTCTTGAGCTATCTCTCTGGGGGATCTGCCGGGACCAAGGCGATATGGGAGCCTCTCTCTCTCGCTCTCCTCCTTTCTCTTTTCTCCCTCTACAAGAACACACATTGCTAGATAAGCCTCATAAACTACATAAACAAAATCATCCATCACCACGGGGGCTGTGAGGCTTCCCTGGGGACCCGCAAAATAAATGAAAATGATGTGGAGGTCACGTGACGACGGCACTGTACCTGTACGCAGACACAGGCACACTGGGTCACATATATACACTGTTTACTAATGCTTATTAACTTCACACCTTGCGTATGGCTTGTAATGTGCTGATGGAGTATGTGTAGTGCACGCACACGCACACGCACACGCACACGCACACGCACACGCACACGCACACACACATATACACAGATATACACACATATACACATACTTCCTTTGAGGGATGAGGTAGTGGCTTGTGAGAAACTAATTTGACTCATGCTGAGGAGTCATGCTGAGCTGACCTATGTTGAGATTGGGGTGTACGAAGGCTAGGCACACACACACACACACACACACAAAAGCACCCACACACTCTTGATCACCTCCTGTGATGTGTGTGCATGCTGAGGCATACTGAGTTACAAACACAACCTTAGCTGAGCCACATTGACACCCACAGGTTTGCTTACAACGAACACTCTTTCCTCAAATATCTGCTGGTCCATATGGCAGCCTGCTGACCTACAGCTACAGAGCCTGTATATTCAAATGCACATCTACTGTACTGAGCAGCTTTGTAGCATTTTAGGACGCAAGAGGATGGAGAGATATTCATTTTATGGTTCTCACTCAGTAACGCTGATTATTAAATGCCACTATAACTGTTATCCCATTGTCCTCCTCTGCCTCAGCATCGGTTCTCTAAGTGAGAAAGGGTATTTCATGATTAAACATTTGGTCTGCTAATTTACTATCAAGGTTTATTTTAATCGGTAAACAACTGAACGAGGCACTTACAGCACTAATCACTCACTTAACATTCCAGTCACTACGACCTCCGAGCCCATTTGTATTGCAAAGGGAGGGCCTAAAGACTGTTTCATTAAGTGCCCTGTCTTCTATCAAGCTCCACTTCCTATCCCATTATTGGAGATCAATACCAGGGCGGTGGGAGGATGCATTTGCATGTTTATCAGTCCCACTCTGACCAATGGGAGCGCACGAATGGGACTCCAGCCTATGGGAGTGGAGAGCCGGAGAGGCAGCATGAGTGATGTGTTGACAGTAGTTAGGTAGAGAGTGCTTCATCACGGTTTATCCTCCGAGGCTGTTTACCAACAGGCGGAGCGGTCCCACGGCCTATCAGATGGTCCTGGGGTTAGTCGATTTACACCTGGCCCACAGCCCGTAATGGCAGGAATCTATCACAGGTAGCAGGTGAATACATGTGCATAAACACACACACACACACACGAGACCGAAATCCATCCAAGCGCATACACACAGATATGCACACAAAGCACACCGAAGCACATACTTTGCACACACTCTAAGTATATTTGTACATGTACACACACACACACACACACACACACCTTGGCTGTAGACGGGAATCCCTGGAGCCCTCTGTAATCTTACACAAACAAACACATCGGCGTGTGTTATATTCCCGCTAATGTGTGTGTGTGACTCATGTATGACAAATCGACTCAGGCCCGCAGGCTGTTGTCACGGTGGGCTCATAAGAACACACACTGGCATCACCTCAGGGACGGATGCTCACGACGCAACCTATCCACCGCCTCCTTACCCAGGCTGACACCTTCACCGGCCAATGAGACGCTTCGATCACACCAGGGGGACCAATCCGTTTCAGGATCGAGGGAGTATCAGCGTGCGTTTCTAAAAATGAATGTCAGGGGTGATGGCACAGATTAGATGGGTTTGAGCTGTAGAAAAGCCAGCTGCAGGGAGGGCACTTCACTCTGGGACGTAGAGATGGTCACACTCTGTATCCATCCAGGACTGTGTGGTTAATTTCCCCTATAGAGTATATCCATTTGAAATTATCAAATAATCCACCAATCAATTTGGACTGTTCCCAACTAACAAGTAACATTTAGGTGATAAATGGTCATATGATTGACATCTTTCCATATCTATTTATTTTCACTTGTTGGACAAGTCAGTAATTTCCCATATTTTTGTCTTCCTGTGAGTGAATGAAAATAAAAACAAAATTAGCCCTTTAGATATAATGATAAAAATAAGTAATAGAACATGGACATTTTTTTTATCAACTGAGGTTTTAGTTGACTAAGACCGTTGCCACCAGTTAGTCAAGTATTTGACTGGGAAAGGACAGCCCTACAATCAGCCAATTGGTCAATTGGACAGTCAATCAATATGTCAGTCCATTTTGTTTAGAGATGTTGGATGGATAATGCTTTCGAGAGAAGGTCCAGAGAGTTGCACTTGCAGTTTTACAACTAACTATAATACCACTTTTGTAACACATGACATACATAGACTACAGCCCCACACAGAGGACCTTGGGTCAAAGACACTGAACCCCTACCAGCTCCAGAGGTGTTGCTCTGTAGCTGATCCTGACCTTTGACCTCCTTGTGGAGGGGGGCAAGTGAAAAGGTACATTTCTCATTCATGGCATCAATATACAGTAGTATCACAACCCTACAGCTCTTTACATAATGAGATTTGAAAATATGTCTGAGGGATTCAAACAGTATGTACATTATAAATTCTAAAGGATTGCTGGAATTACCTTGGGCAATGGAGCCTGCATGTAGTTATGAGTAAATCAAATGCAAATGAAACTGTACAGGGCTGTTGAAAAGCCTGCATGCATTTTTCATATTTAAAAAAGTTTTGGCCCCCTCCTGCCGTGTATTCCAACCATCTGGACATTTCAACTGTCTGGACAACAGATATAATCTGTGTGAAGATGGCTTTTAGCGGACGGGTGTCCTGGTTGTCCTGCTTAGGTCATGACATGCAGCACCATCTCGTGACGAGACAGTCCTCTTGGCTCTTGACCAACGCCCTGCAGACTGAAGCCATGTGTTCGCTCCCTTTCCCTTCTCTCGCTCTTTCTACCCTCTCTCTCCGTCGTCTGCTCCCTGTCTCTCACATCTCACACTCTATCCCTCGATCCTGCTCCTCTCCCCTCTACTTTGCATCCGCACTCTTCTCTTTTTTTCCTCGATTGCCTCTCTGGATTTCATTCTTCCCCCTCATGCTTTCCTCTCCGCCTTTCCTTCTTACTAAGTATCTCTTTCTCTCCCTTTGTTCCTCGCTGTCTCGGAGACCCTGGAGCCAGTATGACTAGTCCAGCTCATGAGCGACACTGTGCTTCCAGTGTCTCATTTAGTTTAGTTTAGTTTAGTTTTATTGGGTTGAAACCACACAGTGTACATACAAAACATACACATGGATAAAAACAACCGAGGATAAAACACAATAAAGTCCAAGACTTATTTCCATTGTGGTCCTCAATGAATGAGGAAAACGCAAATGCTGACCAATCATTCATAACAACACCAAGGAGGCAGCACAACAGCAACAGCAACAACACTGACTAAGTGACCGTCCAGCCGACAGACTGCTCTCAGAACGGGGCTTGAAATCACATCAGTTTCATAACTCGGAATGACAGCATTCAGAATAGGAGTCATTTTATGCCCCCAAAAAAAATAAATGTGTACACACCCTTTACCTCGTAAACTGGCTGACATTTATTCACTCATTCATTCAAGAGTACCACTAGTCAGAGTGACTCAGTGGCTTCGGGGGATTGGTTTAACTTCTAATTTAGATGGTCTCTAATGACCCCATGCTAGACCTCTAGTTTCACACATGGACCGATGTAATATCATGTGTCATATTGTCTACCAAGCTGACGGGTCTCCGTGCCAAAAATGCTCATGAATTATTTGTCATTCTGCAGAAGAATGACTGAAATGCAAGACAAAATGATGCATAAATCATGATTGCCGTGACCTTGCACGAGGGGCAGAAGCAGCACGGGTTTTTTTATTACCTCATGAAATGACTTCATACTTGACAGAGAAAGAAAAAGATATAGGAGAGAAGGGAGGGAGGAGAAATTGTGGGAAAGTTCAAACAAGGCATGCTTGTGTAACGTGATGGCTTCCAAAACAGACTTGACATGAAAGAGTGGGAGAGGAGTGAGCGGAGAGGAGGAGGAGAATGAAAGTGTCAGGATAGAGAGAGTGTGTGGGGAACAACAGGGGCGAGCGCTTCGTTTCTTCAGAATAGAGAAAGCGAGTTAAAACAATTACAGAAAGGAAGCGATGCGGTCCTCTAAAGTGAGGTGTCAACAAAAGGTCTCACCTCTCTCTCTCTCTCTCTTCACACTGCTCTGAATCCTCTGGCATCCGAAGCCTCTGCGTGGGCCAATAGCGTCCCTCCTCGTTACCGCTAAGCCCGCCCCTCCCATCATCATGTCACTCAGAGGGATTAAAGAAGCTAAAGCCCCCTCACCCTGCCATCAGCCACTTTGGACCAGGAATCACTGACTAGAGGCAGAGGAGGATTCATGTTCTGCATGCACATGTTATCCATGCATTGGCACACTTGGACTTTAAAATATGCATGACCACACATAGACACATGCATTTGTGTACACATGTATACACGCACACCCGTGCACGCATCCAGATATGACCGAATTGAGCAAAAACAGCCTGCTCTTGAATTCAGTGGGCCTCAAACTCACAACTTTTCCCCTGCCAGCTCCATTCCCAACCAGCTAAGAAGGCTACAGTCACACATCACACTCTGACTAGAACTCACCTCCCGATCATAGTGGAGTGCTGCTGCACAGCGGCCTCTAGGAGGCGCTCCAGGATGGTCCATTCTCCCATGGCTGCAGTTCGGAGGCATCCACCGGGCACAGGAAATCAGCACTGGCCCCACTTCCTGCAGGGCTTCCCAGTCAGAGGGTCACCAGGGTTTTGGCACTACCTTCCCTCGTCTGAGTCTGCAAGTCCACTGGGTGGGTTGGGTCGAGATAGGGAGCGAAGCCTTTAGGCGGGGAGGGGGGTGTTGAAAGTGGAGAGCGTCCGGGGCGAAAAGGGGGAATCGAAAGGACCGGGATCCCCTGAAGAAGCTCAGTGATACCCCATTGTAGCTGCCGTGTTCCCCCTCCCTCCCACACACACACACACACACACACACACACACAGTCCCTACCTGCACCTGAGATGGTTGGATTGAAGCTTGTCTATAAGCAAGGCGTGCACACACTCACACACCCACACACTGTGTCCGTCTGCGTGTGTGTTTGTGTGTGTGTGTGTCACGCCCCCCTGGTCTGGCCGTGCACCTGCACTGAGCTCACGTCCTCTGGGTACGCCTGACCCTGTTTACCTCTTAAACAGCTGGTCTGTTCTGTTCATATATTCTCACACACACACACATTGACACACATACCTGGTGTAACACACGCAGACACCCTGACATGCTGTTCTGCTCACAACACAGCACTTTCAATCCTCCTACTGAGTTGCGAGGACCAACACTCAGATACCCATCACTCACAAACACACACACACACACACTCGCACACAAACACTCCGCCCCTCACACACACATCATTCTCTGACAGCGTCTTGTAGTACTCTGGCCGGGCTCGGGTCCATACGCTCATGTGAGCCTAAGTAACCAGGGATCTGTGTGTGTCTGTGCTCTCCCTCCACTCCTCCATCCTCTCCTCCCTCTCTCTGTCTCTCTCTGTCTTCCCTTCCAGTCGCCTCTCCTTCTCTCCTTCTGATTTTTGGAGAGTTCTCCCCCTCTCTCTCCACGTTGTCCTGTTTTTCTCCTTTTCCTCCTCTCTTCTTTCTCTCTCTCTCCGTTGCTCCTTCCTTCTCTCCTGGTTTCGTTCAGGCAGCACTGGACTGAAACGTTGCTCTCCTCCTCCTCCTCTTCCTCTGCTCCCTCCACTACAAAACTGTGCGTGAATCGCTGGTTTCTCCACTCCACTTCACTCCCTTGCTTTCTCTCTCCTGCTCTTTCTCTCTCAGTGTGGTTTGTGAGAGGCAGCTCTCCTTTCTTCTCTTCCCTTCATCTCTCCCCTCATCTTGGTTCTCTCTCTCTCTCTGTTTGCACCCTCCACCTGCCTCTCTCTCTCTCTCTGAGCTAGTAGGCAGCCAGATCGTGCGTGTGTCTAGAGGATTAGAGGAATCATCTCTCTGCTCCTCCCCCCTCCTCTCTCTCCCTCCTCTCTCCATCGCTGTTTATCCCCTCCTCCTCCTCTCTCTCCCCCCTATCTCCTCTTCATCTCTTACTGCTTCACCATCAACATCACCACCACACAAACCATTTCCCACTCTTCTCTCTCAACCCTAATCATCCCTTCTTCTTGCTTCCTCCCTCCATTTCCCTCCTTCTACTTCTTCCATTTATTTCTTGTTTGCGGTTATTGCACAACATCCTCTCTCCCTGGGTGTGTGTGCATTGATTCCCCCCGCCTACTTATTTCATTTTGTTGTGAGCAAGAAGGATCCTAGCTGTCTACACACATTCCCAACCCATTCAGCCAAGGAGACAGAAATGCTGAGGCTATGCAAGGATACTGAAGCAGAAAAGGGGAAGGGTGTGATGGAGAGACACAGCATAACAGTGTATGTGTGTGTTTATATGTGTGACGGAAATGGAATTAGCTACAGTCATCAAGATTTAGAGTAATTTACTCAGATGATGGCCCCCTGTCTCTCTCTCTTTCTCTTTCTCTTTCTATCTCCCTCTCTCTCTCTCTCTCTGTGTACTCATGCAGGACCTGTTTTTTTTAGAGGACCGAACATCACAAGGTATCACTGGGGGCAAGTTTACATGTGTGAATATTACATTTGTGGACTGTGTGAGTATGTTTGTGACTTCAACCAGCTACAGCACAAACCTGTGTGTGTGTGTGTGTGTGTCTATCCTTAGTGCTGGCTCTACTCATTGACATGCTCACCAAGCCGTGAACCCAGCATAATGAAGTGATGCAGGCAGGGGCGCTGCTAGAAATTGTGGGTCCCCTTGACAACATGTGAAACCCCCCTAACTAAACTATGACGGCCTGCACTAGTGCTGAAAACCTGTGTAAATAAAGCGCCAAAATGGAAGTTGAGATGCCGTCCGTAGCTGCTGCCTGCATCGTTTTGTGAAACCAGGACCTAAAAATCTTTCTGATATCAAAACAGTTTCCAAAGCTGCTTTATTATCACAGTACAATATAGAGTATCACCTCTCTTCTCTGAAAGGCTCCCTAGAGCTTGGGGTCTCATGAAAGTATACTACACCGCCCCCCCCACACACACACACAGGATCTCCATTGGCTGCAGATGGGTGTTTTAGTGGCTTCCTCCCTCACTCCCCAGACGGCAGTAGTAGTAATCTATTCTGAACGAGGTAATGAGTGACAGCACACACTCCTACTCTTTTCCACTCCACAATCTGGCAGCATCCGCGTCTCACATGTGAGAGTAAGGGAAAAGGACAAAAAAACACACACACACACTAACTTTAATTTTAGGCTAAATAAACCAGTGCCGTATGTCACGAAGCCAGTTCAACATCGTCAGGGTATCTTTGCGATAGCTGGCTTCACAAAACCAATGACGATCCCGGCTAACTGGTCTCACAAAGGTGGTTATCAACTAGCTCTGTCAAACCAGTGCGTTCACATGAAAGGGGCGGGGTTTGTAACAAATGGCCAATCACATGCGACATGGACAGATCCAGAGCAGTCATTTAAATCAAGATGAAACTATCGATCACCATGGGGAAATTAGATCTAGCAGCGGCAAAAGTAACATGATTCAGCGAGGAAAAGGAAATAGAATATAATCACACAACTAGAATATAAAAATAAGCAATAAAAATAGCAGAAATAAATAAAATAAAAGCAGTAGACTATAAATAATTGTGGGTTTATATAAACAAATGCTGCCAACAACAATTTAGCAGACTGTAAAAGTGGTAAGTATGGGAAAGAAATGGATTACTAATATTTGTTGCCACTACACTTGCAGCTTTCAAAGTTCTATGATTTTAACGTGTTCATAATGTTTAGGTGATCACTGTTCCAGTTGCAGCAGTAGCATTGGGAAGGGAAAGATCCACATTAAGGTACGGATGTCCTTACTGGATATTTATGTAAATTATTATTTTATTGGAGGCAAGTGATTAAACTTGTAACAGTGAAAAGGGGTGCAATCTATTGGACCAATCACTCTGGGAATCCTATGAAGGAAATTCTGCACAATATGCAACAGTGAATGTCATTCAGTATTAATCGTTATAGTCAACTAATGTAAGCTACCTGCTATTTGTTAGAAGCCCTCTTTTATAGCCAGAGCGAGCAAATGGTCTGGAAACGCTACAAATCGTTATGTTACTGATCTTCTTACATTCTGTTAACTCAATAGTATCCCCCTGTAGTTTTTATTACTCGTCTCATTCATTGGAGTTGAGTGTTTCTGGTTTTGTGACTTTTTTGCAATAAAGGTTATTTTCATAAATATAAACCTCTATGAATATGATAAATATTATCCTCTAGGAATGGCGATGCCATTTTTACAGATACCTGTGGATCTGATAGCCTGAACATAAGCTGCTCCGGAGCAGGTTAGGTGTGCAGCCTAAGTTACCATGGTGATGTACCTCGCTTAAAAGTGAGCCACCTTCGTGACTCGTTAAGTCGTGAAGGTGCATAAACCTGAAGTTTAACTCCATAATCTAGCTTCGTAGAATACCCCTCTGATTTACATATGAAAATATAACATATCTGGCTGCCATAACAAAAATCCCTATAATACTTATATGGACTGTCTGTGGTAGCCTACTTGGTAGTGGCCGCCACAAGTCACTGGTTCCCAAAGGTCCGGGGACCTCCAGGGGGTCCCGAGCAACATGGGGAATATTTGGCTGGACGAGTGACTGACTGAGTGAGTGATGAAGTTACACCATTGGTCGGCTAGTCTGATGACGTCATCACATCATGACGTCATCACATTGTGACATCATCACATTGTGACATCATCACATCGGTAGTGACGTCACATCATGACATCACATTATGACATCATGACATTGTGACATCACATTGTCACATCATCACATTGTGACATCACATCATGGTCCCGTTTGTAGTGACGTGGACGAGTGAGGCCAGCCCTAGTTTTACTTCACTGTCATTTCATTCAGAAATAACCACAATGACAGAATGTATAAAGGTGACTGATTTGATCAGAGGTTTCACTGCCCCCGCTGTAACCCCACCTACAGTAACTAAGTACAAAAACAATGGATGGGGTTTCTTGGGACAAAATATCAAATGTCAGAGAAAGAAAAAAAAAACACTCTTGGGCCGCAAGGTGGGTGGGGGGCCTCTGTGGACTGAAAGTAAAAGATTACATTTTCACACTGATTAACAGATAAGAGGCTTTGGCACAGCTCCTGGCACCAGGGGACTGTGTGTGTCCTTGTCCACACCAGCAGGACACTGAAGGCAATTATGGTTTAAGCCAGTGGGTTAGGATCAATCACATGCCAATCTTCCCCAAGCCTGTCTGCTTTTTCACCTGACATGCAAAAATCCATCAAACAACTGCAGTTTAGCCTTACTTTAATGAAATAATCCGATTATGGAGTAAACAAAATGCATATAATAGATTTTGGAGATGCTAATGAACACATTTAGCCTCTTCCCTAAATGCTTTTTAATAATTGTTCATACTGTTGCAGGTCTGTAGAGTAGTAGTATGTTAATCTGGATACCTAGACATCGAAAGACGCAGAGAAAGTCCCTAGATTATAAGACAGAATGTTTCAGATCCTGTAATTTTCCCTTGAGCGACCTCGAGGACAGAATATGAAAGAATCAAGTGAACACTGCCGCAGGTCACCCAGGAATAGTGTGATTCATTTGGAAATGCACCTTTTTCATTCTTTTTTTTTTTTTACTGAAGTGACATTCTGATGTAACCTGTCCAGCTTTCACCAAGAAAGTCATGATGTAGACGTTTACATATTCAAAGTGTTCTAGTAATCCTCAGAAATTAAACATTTACCGAGAACTGACACAACCCTGCAGTGGATATTGACACTTCCTGTGGCTGACCCTGTTATTAACCTACGCCTGTATGACCAGAGCAGTGACACTTTGCCCTAGCCTCAGCAGACCGGGCCGTATAGTAAACACCCGTAGATAACCTTTCTAATACACATGGCTCCCACTCCATCTGCTTATGTCAGACTTAACAGGTGTGAGGAGAGGGAGGTTTCTGAGTGTAAGGGCATGTTATAAAACACACACGGAGCAGGCATTATCTGAACAGAATTGTTAATAAGTGATCAGCGTATGAAACTGCAAGGCACCGTATACACAGTACAGCAAATACACCATGAGTCAAACGGCACACAGATCTCCACCACTTTCAGTCTCATTTTAAATATCACAAAGTTGAAATTCCATTGCTGTGGGTGGCATATTCACTTTAGCAGTTGTAATCATCACAGTGATTACTGACACAAGTAGTAAGACCTTCAAACTGGTCTAGCGGGCCCGAAACAGTCACTCTGTTGCAGTGCCTGCACGTGTACAGTTCAATAATGTTGCACTTGTGGTTTGTGAACGTCGCCCAGCTTCTGGTGTCAAGGTCGTCACTAAGTGATCTCTCTAAAAGCCCTCTTCTCCACGTACTTCAGCTTGTGTTTCCTCTTGAACCTAAGGGTGTAACGGAGAGGAGAACAATGAGATGCGAGCAGGAATGTACATGGAAGCATTTTACCAACAAGAGTGCTTTCATACACTTTATGAATCTGCATGTTACTCGTTTACAAGTCACTGGGACCCTCTGATATGCAAGAGCGAAGGAGAGGTTCCTTACTTGGCTCTCTCCCTTGGTTCAATCAGGTTCCTCTTCTGCAGACTCTTGAAGCGGTCCTTGAGGATACTGCCCTCTGGCTGCAGCACCGCCACATTACAAGTGGTGAGAGGGGAGAGACAAGCCCAGACAAGTCCATGTGAGGCAAAAGCGCTCAATAAGCAATTCCAACCCAGATTTTACTAATTCTGTTCACACTACAAAGGCTGACTTAAGTGCCATTTAGAGAAATAATGGTAGTGATAAGAGAGGAGAGCATAATCTGCCACTCGTAATTAGGGTTGGGAACCGAAACTCGGTTCCAAATTAGAACCGAATCCGAAATACAACTTTCTTTTACGGGTACCCGGTACTCTGCATTTTGGATTCGGTTCTAATTTGGAACCGAGTTTCGGTTCCCAACCCTAGTGACGAGTGCATTTTAAATCCTTAATTACAAATCAGTGCGCCGTCTCTTTTCCATGGATCTGACACCCCGCATCTCCGTTGTCCATATGCCTGATAACCACCAATACACTATCAACAGTCATCAGAGAGCATTGTGAAAGGCA
>OMLI01087542.1:0-18362 GCA_900302605.1 Rondeletia loricata
AGTTTGGCTATTGAACGTCGCAAGACCCACCCATCGTCTGATGATTGACAAGTTGCGAGCCTGTGAAAATTTTAGTGCATTTCTCAGAATGCATTTTCCAAATCCAGAGAAAGACGGGGGCGCTCTTTGCGTTCGCCTCGTCTCTGAATGCTTTCCCATTTGAATAGTAACTATAAAGCGTGCAGCCAGGGCTCTCTTTAAATTAAATTGTAATACTAGTATATGAAATGGCAAATGCTAATTCAATTTATTTAATTTTAATTTTAATTTTGAGCCAAAATACCTATGCTTGTTAATGAAATTTGAATTTAAATAGAGGAAAACATTGTCATTTTAAACATTACATAGCCATTTGGCATATTACATTAACATTTGAATATTGTTACCAAAAAACTTCCATATACTGTACTTTATACTCTTACTTCTTAATTCTGCCTGATAAATAAACTCATTGAAATCCGTAGTATCACGATATAAATTTTTACCACATATTGTCATGCCTTTGTGAGATGTTTCCAGTTGTGTTATGTGCATTTTCCTTGCCTTAATTTGAAAAATAAATCACGGATAACTCAAGGTTCGGTGTCGGTGACAACCTCTTGCTATCGTTCAAGTGTCATGATCTCGCGATAGGTGCAACGAGAGTCTGTCAGCTGACCACGGGGGGATTTGTTCGGCTGTAACGCTAGTAAACTAGTACACAGCACAGCGATGTCGTCAGATAGTGTTCAATGTATTGATCGACAGTGTTTATGTTAGCAAAAGTGTAATTAGTGAAGACGTTGCAGAGCATTTGTGCCCTTGAATTTGAGACTTCTAACTCGGTAAGATGTTCATCTTTGCAGTTTCAGGCTCTCATAACGTCAGGCTCAGCTTCAGTGGCTCCAGACCAGGATCATGGTGTTTATATGATGCCAACGCGAGGCACAAGGCTTATAAGTATGGTAGCTAGCGTTAGTTAGCACGCCACAATGATGCACTGCCACATTTAACATTATCTTGTTACTCTCAACCATGGAGAATATCATTTTAGTTGGCAACCTATCTCGAGATGGCTAGCTAGCTAGAAGTAACGCTAGCAGCTTTAGCTAACGTTGTCTGATAACTAACGTAGCTAAGTTAGTTCTCCAGTGAAATGAGACATGTTTGAGTTGCTGACTGTTTTGTGTTTGGCTTTTCTAACGTTACTTATATTTAGGTATCACCTTGATAAGTTAACTGTTGAGTTAACTGGATTTGATTAATTTTATCGTGTGAAACTTACGCTGCACATGGATAGCCTAACTACACAATCTCGTTACATAATGTTTGTCTTATGTGGAGAAAGTTTGGACAGGTGCCTGACTGCCTGGTACAACAAACAGCTCAGTCTCTGTAGCAAAAACAGCATTACTACTACTAACTAATAATAATGGATTGGATATATATATCGCCTTTCCATCACAGTGTGATGCTCAAAGCGCTTACAGAAACCATTATTCATTCATACACATTCACACCGGTGGTGGTAAACCGTAGCCACAGCTGCCCTGGGGCAGACTGACGGAGGCGTGGCTGCCAATCTGCCATCATTCAGATCATTCACACACATTCACACGAGGCAAGGTGGGTAAGGGGTTAAGTGTCTTGCCCAAGGACACCCCGGCATGTAAACTCAGCAGGAGCGGGAATCGAACCGCCAATCCTTCGATCATTGGCCGACTGCTCTACCTACTGAGCTACAGTGAGGAATCACTTTAAATTAATTGACAAAATCAAATTGAATTCTTCCCCAGGCCCTGACACCATGCTGGCCACAGTGACTCCTGTGGTGAGGTTTGCACAATACAATGGCAGCGTTTTGCCCACACCATTGGAGAACACATCAGCATTCTCAACCTGGCAACCTGACTC
Organism: Rondeletia loricata; assembly: GCA_900302605.1. Lineage (NCBI taxonomy): Eukaryota > Metazoa > Chordata > Actinopteri > Beryciformes > Rondeletiidae > Rondeletia > Rondeletia loricata. The sequence continues at coordinate 1,894 of OMLI01087542.1, forward strand.
TGAGGCGAACATCACCAAGCCTCACAAATGTCTACAGGTTTTGTATGAGGACATTGGAGACTCCAGGTAAACAATACCATAGAAAGGATAGTTGAAACCAAGAAAGAGCCAGTTGGCTAAACATACGTTCTCTTTGAAGCCATGGTGTGACAGTGGCAGAAATAAAAATGCAAATTTAAAAAATGGCAAACATTTCACAGGTTCCAGTTTTGTAGTGCTTGAACATTACCATGGATATTACAGTTTAATTACTGCAACTGAACCACATATTTTTCACTTAAAAGTGAAAATCCATAAGCCTTGTTTTTATGAGATTGCTTTTCCTGCAAAGTGAATAGTCAAAGAATACGCAATTGGCTGCACAATATACCTGTAGATGTGTGATCTCTACTGCAGATGAAACAACTACTTTTTCTGAAACAACTTCATTTCCCCCTCACATCCATCTCTCTGTCTTAGGGTGAGGTTCTGGGACCTGCTACTGCTGGTGCCCAACGTGGCCTTCATCATGTTCCTGATGTGGAAGCTGCCCTCAGCCAGGGCAAAGATACGACTCACCTCCAGCCCCATCTTCATCACCTTTTACCTGCTGGTAGGGCACTTACCACAGACACACTGTTTAGCATCTAACGCAATGAGTATTTAATGAACTTGAACTTGACATCCTCCTACACAGTGGATTCTATGTTAACAGAAATATTTCAGCCCATAACTAAACATAGACTAATATTGTGTTCAACCTAATCAGTCTCCAAATGGGCAGAAGCAAATCCTTTGAGACTCTTGAGATTTCACTGCAGTATTGATCCATACAAGGCTGTAGATACATTGCACCTGTTTATGCCTTTCACCTGAACCTTTGTCTTATGACATGGTTACTGATACATTTATTTTTCTCTTTCTTGTTGCACTCCTCTTCTTTGTCATCTGTTCCTTCCGGGTACCTGCTACTCACTCTTAATTTCCGAAAATGTACTGCATCCTTTTCTTTTTTCCTTCCCTCTACTTCAGGACAGGAGTCTCTGTAAGTCAGTTGTGTTGAGTAGGGCCCCTTAATGTCCTCATGTGTTCTGAAGACAGTACATTTCATCTAGTCTAATGTGGCCTGTGTCCTCAGGTTTTTGTGGTAGCAGCGGTGGGAATCACCCGGGCTATAGTGTCCATGACAGTTAGTGCATCCAGTGCTGCCACCATCATAGACAAGGTAAGGATGCACTTGCAGCATAAATAACATTTTTTTTGAACATACACGGGCATTGGATTGTCGTGGGAAATCTTGACATGGAAATTAACGAACCACTCAACTTCTAATGGTGCATAAGTGATAAGATGGTTATCGATATAGGCTGGACATAAATGGTACATGCTTGAGCTCGTGCTATATGATGTGTTATTGGGCTTCTTCCGAACAGTGCAAAACAGTTCATGATAAACAAGTGACTTGATAGGACTACTTATTTGTAGATTTGTTGATTTGCAGTCATACAGTTAAGACATCATCATGCAGCTTCGCAGAATCAGTACTTTTATATAAGTAACAAGCTTGCACTGCAGTTTCAGCTGGCCGGCCAGATTGAATTAGCAGCTGCCATATCCTGTCACAAACGCCTCTTTTATTAAGTACCCAGAAGGACTGATTGGAGCTGCTGCATGACTTTGCAAGGCTTTCATGTTGAAAACAAAAGTTCAAATTCAACTTTATTGTCATGTGTATTAAAAATACAATGAAATACTTGTGCTCTGGTACACTGCCTTGGGCACACAAAGGACACACCATCCCCAAAACAACAAAAACATGGCTGACAAGGCATGGCTGACATTCCTCACATACTAGACAGATCCCTATGGCGTTCACAGTGATGGACCTACTGTTCCCATAGCAGACTGTCATATGTGCACTGTTGAAGAAGGGAACAAAGGATTATATAATGCTATGGACTGTGAACTGGCCTATAATGTTAGGCCTGTGTTCTGGATCAATATGTGTTATAACATGGCTGTTCTACTCTGTGCCTCAGTGGATGTTCTGTGTCCTGTAGGTGCTGTGGGAAATCACCCGTTTCTTCCTGCTGGCTATTGAGCTCAGTGTCATCATCCTGGGACTGGCTTTCGGTTAGTTTGCTTTTTTTTTTGTATTATTATTTTAATTTAATTTTTTTCACATGGCACCACTATGTTTCGAATGTGCATCATATATGTAATGCAACTGAAGTCTTTGTACAGCTGGCATTTTTATTTTCTGGTGTTAGAGCTCTTTCCTTTTCCTTTATCAGGTCACCTGGAGAGCAAGTCCAGTATAAAGCGCGTGCTGGCTATCACTGCTGTGCTGGCCCTGGGCTACTCCATCACACAGGTAATGGTGGATGATAAGCTCTTAAACATTTTTTTTGACCCTTTTGGATATATGATGATGACAAATGACATAGGAAATATTACAAATGAGTTTTGATCTTCCCTCATGCTTTTGAAATGGCTAATAAGTAATTCTCATGTACATTCTTTTCAGGGCACACTAGAGATCCTGTATCCAGACAGGCACCTATCTGCAGAAGACTTCAACATCTATGGCCACGGAGGACGACACTTCTGGTTGGCCAGCTCCTGCTTCTTCTTCTTGGTCAGTAGCTTATAGCTATGCAGCAGTAGCAGCAGCATGAAAAAAAAAAAAGATAACATATGTCTAAGGTTTGATTGATATTGAAATCCTTCTTTTTATAGGTGTACTCGTTGATTGTCATCTTACCTAAAACTCCAGTGAAGGATAGGATATCTTTGCCATGTAAGTTACAAGATATTACATCTTCTTGATAAAGGCAGAAATTAGATTTGATAAGTTTAAAGATTACACCTTAGATTTTGCATAGGAGTATGAATGTTTTGTGTTTTTATCTTCAATGGAACATTCTGCTGCACTGTCCCTAATGCGATACATACCACCAAATTATGCTATCTGCCTCTATTAAACTTTTTGCTTCCTCTGTCCAGCTAAGAAGAGTTTCTATGTGTATGCTGCCATCCTATCTTTACTGAACCTAGTCCAGGGGCTGGGAAGTGCCCTGCTGTGTGCTGGGATCATAGAGGGACTCTGGTCAGTATACTCCTCATGACGGCTATCTGTAGCAGCATAATGATGTATTGTTACCACATAGCAAATATCAAATGATTTTCAGGTTTGACAGATTGAAAATTTGAGTGATTGGACTTGCCTTTAACGTATGAAACTAAAATGACTAAACTAATGACTAGACATAAAATAGAAATTCACTCAGACATAGACTCAATTGATGGCTGTTTCTCAGGCATTATGAAAAAACAGTTGTAGTCTACCTACTTTTAAATCAATTCCACATAAGCATTTGTATTTTTTATATTCATTTCCTCCCCTTCTGTGTCATAAATTCACTTTATTTCACCAGCATTTATCATTCTATTGCTTTGCATTCCAGTGTGCTGATGCACTCACCTTTTGTAATGACAAGAGCAGAAGTCTGAATTGGAACAAATTAGCTAATTAAATGGGCCTTTTAACAAATTGGAGAAAGGTCAGCGACTGTTAAAATTAGAAAGAAATGCTAAAAATATGATTTTGGGTAGTTCAATCAATAAATATAGTTTTAACGACTTCTGTTATTGTAGACTAGCAGGGTCAGGTATGGGAGACATGGTGGCTCAGTGGTTAGCACTGCCACCTCACAGCAAGAAGGTCCTAGGTTCAAATCTCGGCCCCGGACCTTTCTGTGTGGAGTTTGCATGTTCTCCCCGTGTTCGCGTGGGTTTCCTCCGGGTGCTCCGGTTTCCTCCCACAGTCCAAAGACATGCAGGTCAGGTGAACTGAAGACTCTAAATTGCCCATAGGTGTGCAGTATGGTATATGATGTACTTAGTATATGATGTATATGATGTATTATATAATGTAGTTAGTATATGATGATGTATATGATGTACTTAGTATATGATGTACTTAGTATATGATGTAGTATGTATATATGATGGTATGTAAAGCCCTTTGAGACATGTTTGTATAAAAGGGCTATATAAATAAACATGATTGATTGATTGATTGATTGAAGTTTGTAGGACCATCAAACACACAGCGAGTTAGCCTCCGTAGTTCCATCCTTTCCCAAACTATTGAAGCTAAGGGGCCATCTGTTTACAGCTCCAAAAAAAGCATTAAATGTCCATAAAATTTCTTCAAACAGCATGTGCAGCATAATCCAAGTGTTTTGTTGCCAAACATTTGCACTGTGTCCAATATTTACCTCGTTATCTCCTATATTTTGCTAACTGACAGTGCTTTGTCCAAGAAGGCAACAACAGTCGCGTGCCTGGTCATCTATGCACCCTACAGTAACAGGCAGATGCTGCCTTTCAGTGCTCCTTATAAGCACCAAAGTTTGTACTTTGTAAATACGACTTGTCGTGCATTCAAGTGCTTTTGGTCAGAAGCAATAGCAAAATAGACTGTTGGATGGAATGTTTTTTTTTTTTATGCATGACTACTAAAAGATAAACAAAGATTGAAAATATAAATATATGAAATGCAAATTATTTACATAGGATGCCAAACAATACCAGATAATAATGAAATACATTTCTTTTGCTATTTGTTGTTGACACAGCTTCCATACTCTCTGCCCCATAAATGTCACATCTCGGTAACTCGGGTATCATGGAAAATCCCAACACCCCCAGTCGTATTTACCACTTTGTCAGCTCGTTCTTGTGTGCTCAGCTCCCAATTTTTATATTTCCAACAGCACTTGAAGGCAGCAAGACTCTTCCCAGAGCGCTGTAGTGTGCATATTCGACCAAAGTATTGTCAGTGAGGAAAATATAGAAGTTCAAGAGGTAAATATTGGACTGTTGGACCCACAGTGCAATTGTTTGGCATTTTATGCCTGTTTTGGAGCTGTAAATAGATGGCCCCTTTAACTTTAATAGTCTGGGAGGAGGCTGAGATGGAATTACAGGGTCTAACTTGCTGTGTGGTGGTCCTACGAAGTTCAATGGAGTTTCGACTAACATGGGGGTGAGTATTTAATTTTAATTTTAGGGTGTCTATTCCTTTAATGACTTGCATCACCCACCTCTTCCCTGAGATCCTATTGATTGTGCTGTCTGAGATGCTCTTTTTATGCTGATAATCTACTTATGCCCTATTATTTGTAATGGGACTGATAAAGTGCTGAGTGTGGAACTTTTTTGTCTTTTCTGAACTAGCTGTGTGGACGTCACCACCTTCCTGTACTTCTCCATCTTTGCTCCACTCATTTATGTCACATTCCTCAAAGGATTCTTTGGGTACGTAAGAATAATCGTGCAACATTCATATGCAGCTGTATATATATATATTGTTACACTTGAGACTAATTGATTTGTTTCCTTTTTCTACCCCAGTTGACAATCTCTGTATTTTGTCCATCTGCATTTCTGTCTTTTGTGACTTTTCAGTGGTGTTATGATGCTCTTTCTCTCTTAATTTTCTGTCCACCCCTCCCTTCCTTTCACTGCTTTTTCCTCCCCCTCAGCTCGGAGCCCAAGATCCTGTTCTCCTATAAGTCACAGATGGATGAACCGGACGAAAGCGACGTCCACCTTCCCCCAACCTCCTCTACAAGCCTGGGCCGTAAGGAGCTGGCCGAGCAGGGCCTCTACTACTCCTCCACCCAGATTGACGGTTCGGGTCCTGGCATAGCTGGTATGGTAGGAGCCTACCTGGACGATGTTGCCTCCGGACCCTATGGGGCCAGCAGCATTAACAGCGACCGCTGGAGACCTATCAATGTGTGAAAAGATGGAGAGGAGGATGGAAGAAGAGACAGATGGATAGGCGGCTGGACTTGAAAGTCATGCGGGAAGATGGTGTCTTAGGCAGGTAGGGGATTGGAGGACGGGGCCAGAAAAATGCAGAATAGGGTAGTGGGAGGCCAAGTGAGGAATCCTCTGTCTTGTTATGAGGCCAGGATGAGTGCATGAGTGAGGAGAGAACTATGCTAGCCTATTATCTGGAGTACTGTGAATTGAGCAACTGCTTCATAACACTGCTGCTGTAGCAGAGTGCACTGCTGCTGTCGCCACTCACCAAGGACGCTGTTCCCATCATGGGCCCCTACAGACTCCATATTTATTGTGGTTAATAGGTCCTTCAATTTTGGTTCTTGCTGCCCAGTCTCTGCACTTTTTCTTAATTCCTGCTTTAGTTATCTAGTGCAGGTATCCACAATGCCCCCTCTACATACCTGAGTCTGTGGTTAAAAACTAATGTTCATTCGATGTTAACCCAACATCTGTACATTCCCACATTCCCAAGGCTTACTATTTAAGTAACAGCAACTCAACTGACTTTATACAGCTGCCTTGTATTAGATTTGTGACTCAACTAGCTAATCAGCTTGTATTGAATCACCGTGCCTCTCTATACAGGGCAAGGACTTGTGCTAATTAATTATGATCAGTGTACTTTCTTTGACTTCTGAAGTCAGTGCTGTTGTTTCCCTCCTGTTAACGTGAAAGGCTGTAGCGTGATGTCATGTGTATCATTGTAATTCGATTTGGAAATCAGTACTTTCTAAATACAGGCTTGGTAGCCCATGGAAAGATCAGTGCTACTGGCATCTGCAAGACTCGCTGCTTGGGAGGGCTGACACAAAATGGACTTCTCATTGTGTCTCGGCCATAACAACTCTACCTGTCATATTATTTTCAGTTTTATTTATTTTAGAGTTTTGCTGTATTTTATGTTATACCAGAGTAATCATTCCTGCTATTGAATGCAGATATGTTGGCTTCATGGTCAGCATGGAGAGGCAAAGGTCACTTAAATGTATTTAGGATATTTGTTTAGATATGTGATTTCAACCAAGAAGGTGCTGAAGGTTGTTTTTTTTGTATTCCAAATTAGACAAGCCCTTATTTCATATGAAAATATGCAATGCAGGTTTGCTTGCTGCAAGGTGGTTGCTGTTGCCAAGTTCAGTTCTCATTTGCTGCTAACTTCTCTTTTCTGTGTGCAAGAGTTATTCACAAATGCAATTACACTTGGTGAAATTGGACCATAAACAAAATCACTCCAAACCACAGAGATGACAATAACAGTGATGTTATTTTTTAAATATTATTTCACTCTTATTACAGGCATAATAACTTGTTCCTGCATCTGACCAAAAGAGGCTGGAGAAATTACTTATTCTTTAACTGAATGTTGAGCATCAAAGAAGATTGGTCATCTTCAGATTGTGTCAAGGGGACAGCTACTTGAGACCTATTATTCAAAAGTTATTTTCTTTTCTGATAAATTTCAGGACTGAGTTGTTTGGTTCTTTGGTCAGCTCCTGAAATGAGTTGTTCTTACACCTCTGAGTATCACAACAATATCTCACATCACTATTCAAACCACCTCACATCACACCTAAAGCAGGAGTTTGCAGTCAACTTCTTAACTTACAAACTTACAAATTGTCTTGGCTAAACATTCCAATCAAAGCAAAGAAATTCCCTTTTTATTTTATTTTGTTTATGCCTACAAAGGAAATATTACATGTATTTGAGTTCTCCCCTGGAAATGATATACTTTTGGTATGGAAGGGCCGCTGTATTTGAACAAGCAGTATTCTATCATATAGTAGTACCTGTATGCAGAATATATATATATAGGGAGACATTTATTTTTTCATCATTGTAAAGCCACCACAGTAAAGAGTTTATGTATTGCCAACAAAGTATTTCTGCCTGGCTCTTCAAATCGTTTCTGTTTAATTTCGAGTGCCCTTGAGCACTGGGCTGTATTTCCAGCTAGAATAGTGCTAGTGCAGGTGTCTTTTTGCGGTGACATGAATTGATGAGCTCAGAACCTAATTCACGGTGCGTGGATGTGAAATGTAAGTGCAGATGTTTGATAGTGAAACTATTTTGCGAATGATCTGTAAATTGCCTTTTTTATTTAAGTGCACTGTTTGTAGACTATTCAGCCCATATTAATGTGATGTGTTGAGCATTCCATGAGAAACAAATTAAACCATGCCTCCTTTCATTTCTGTCCATCTGTAGGCTGTTTCTTTTGGGGATAGGACTCCACATGTTGGCTCGTTGAGGTAATACAGGTTATTTTAGGATAGGACACCATATGACAAACTGGGAGAGGTTTTTTTCCCCCCGATAAAGAAGCTATGCAAGATGTAACGTGTCAGACGTCACACGAAGGCCTACGCGACTACAATTCCCATCCACCCTTCGTGAACCTATGATACATGATCAAACGTAATTGGGTCCGAATTATTTTATCCGACCAATGAGCTTTGAGGATACTGCGGAGCCGGAGTGACCTTTATTGGAGTATTTTGCCGACCGGTCGCTGTGGCGGCGACTCCAGCCGCTTTCTCGTTTTTTGTGGCCCTGTCAAAACATTGGACGGGGATTCTTATTTGTCTAAGCAGGTGGAAATAGACAGCAGGTCAACATGGGCGGTAATGGAAGCACGACGAGGAAAGTGTCATTCGGCCTGGACGAAGAGGATAAGGTCACTATCATTCAAGGAGTGAAGGTAGGAGACATTCAGGGGCAAAGTTTGAATGCAGTGTAATGTCATGACAAGTGTGCTTCTGTGGTGGTCTCGGTTTGAGGTGCTGTCTGGTCCCATGGCCTCGAATGAACTCAGTCATATGTCCCTTCAGGCATGCACCGTTAACCCGCTATCATGGTGTCTTGCTAACATGAGAAAGACGTGTAGACACTAGTACAACGGAGAGCCCAGGTCATTTTACGCAGCTATAATGCAACATCTAGCCCCACAGGTTAGCTTATCACATGCAGGCGCGGAACGTCAACAGCGTAGCTTCGCTTTGTCGGCAGTAACGTGGGTTTGACGTTACAGTGTAATAAAATAGTAACGACTAAAGTTGTTGCAAAGAAATAGTTAGGCACGAGGTTGTTGCTAATAATGACACATTGCTGGTCATCGTCGTAAACCCACAATTCGTAAGCGTGTCCCACCTGTGTTCACCTGATAGTTGCACAGTAGGAGATCATAATGATAATGTGATAATGTATGGATCCCCGTAGGTAAATTGTCTTTTGGCTTGGCCCTCCTCAGGGAGGTCAGAGGTCAGGTTCAGCTACACAACAGCACCCCTGGAGCTGGTAGGGAGTCAGTGACTTGCTCAAGGACACTTCAGCAGGGTGGATGTTTTGTCCCTGCTGCCCCCAAAACACAAAAGTCTACTGTATGCACTTCAAAGGGCTTTTAAAATTGTGTGTGTGTGTGTGTTCATTCCAGCTCTCGGAGGACTTGCTGCAGCGGATGAGGGAAGCTCAGGGGTCTGACAGTCACAAACCACCACCTGACAGTCACAAACCACCACCAAGTACGTCCCAGCCAAAGTCCCTTTCTCACAACGCATAGAGTCCCCATGGGGAGACCCACTGTATCAGTGAACAAGACCTCATACAGTGAATGATGAGTACAGAATCAGGATTTGTGTCATTTCAGATTCTTGGTCATAAAAATAGACAGAATATAGTAAATATACAGTGTGTTGTTGATTTGCACATATATGTTATTGAAAACTTTTAAGCAGATTGAAAATAAGCTTTTTGGAACTGTCTTAACCCCTCATTACTCAAAATGTCTGTTTACAGTCTTATACAACCTCGAAATACATGGAAAACTCATATTTAGCTGTTACGTAATTGTTAGTTCTTGTATAAAGCATCTGACAAATTTCAATTCACTTTGTAAACAAAGGCAGTGGTGAAGAGACTGTGTTTTCAACAGGGGGCGCCATATTGGAATATTTGTCCCATTTGATTTTCAGGTCCAAAACCAACAGGACCCTCTGCTGCAGAAATACAGGAGGAAATACGCAAAAAGTAGGTGTGCATTATATCAAGGAATGGTGTTTGCATGCCTGCATATGTACCTGTTCAAATAGTTTGAGAACACAGAGCAGACCCTGGAGTGATAAACCCACTGACCCTCTTTGCTGCCACCTAGCTTCGCCATATTTGGAGAGGAACTTGGCATAACATGTGGCATGTAATTTTTCATAATGGTGCAATAGTCTTGGCTAATTTAGGATTTGAAGCCTACCTGAGATATGAATGCATTATTCTGACTTCAACTTGGGAAATATTAGATTTTGACAGGAGAATATTACAAGATTTTAAGTTGAGCCCTCTGTGCTGTCACATTCAGCTGATAGCCAGTTGACAGATATATAAAGTAGCAGACACTTGACGCTAATGTGTAATGTTTATGTGGAATGTATACATGCCAAATGACCTGTCAACACTGTGTTGATTTACACTGTCCTCCAGACATACTGAGGTTTTTAACACGTGTTGCTATGTTGCTGGAATGCTCACACAGACACACACAAGCCTCTATAGACTTATTGACAGCTGGCAAGGCCAACAGTTGTTAGTGAGCCACTCACACTGTAATGCTGTTTCCTGGCATATTATTAGACATGTTTTTGATGAGATTGTTGCCAGTAGCAAAATTCTGTATTGCAATCAATCCTCATGGATCTCTGTATAAGGTAGCCTGAACCAGAATGCCTCTGGTTCAAATCCTTGGACCAACTATGGAAATATGGGCGAGAGTGAATGAATAATACTCTCCTCTCCCTCAACAACTACTGTCGAGACAAGACACCCAACTGATCCAGTGAAGGTGCTCAGTGGCCATTTTAAAAGACTGAGGGTAGTAGAGATGTATGGGGCTGATTTTGGCCTTTTATTGAAAATAAGATATCAGCCAGTCAATTTCATCCACTTCCAGTATGATGGATAGGATGCACTTTGCTTAATTACGTATTTATTGTGTAATTGATCAATACTACACAGGTTGTCTACAGGAAGCTCTTGAGCTGAATTGAATTGATTAATGTGATATTTTGATTGGATTCCACACAAGAATACATTATTATCATCGTCATCATCATCAACATCATCATCATCCTCCCTCCTAGATTAAAATGGAGAGTTTCAATGTTCCAGGGTCTAAATGCTGTTTCAGAGGTTTTTCCACGTTGCCAAGAACAAAATTCTGGTGGAAAGACTAAATAGATTTTTTGGCATGAAAATTATCAAATGTAAAAATTAAATATGGGCACCAAATTTTAGCTATCAGCAGCTTCACTCAATATCGTTATTGGTATTGGCCTTCAAAAACCCCAATGTGTCTAACCCTACTGGGTAGCTCCCAGTGTGTTTTGTCAGCAGAGCATTGCTGAAAAAGAGCATGCATGCTCAGCAGACCTTCCCTGGATAAACAAAGGTTAAAAAAATAACCTAATCTCCCCCTCCGCTAGGTTTGAGCATGAACAGGCCCTGGTGCAGGAGCAGCTGGCCAGACTGGCCCAGCGAGAGAGAGAGGCTGCAGCAGCCACACAGGGCCTGGATGAGCTGACCCCAGCCCTCCTCATTGAGAAAGGCAAGGCCCATGAAGAGCTGCAGAAGGCCAATATACTGGTGAGTCATGCATGGAGTCATCCTGGGGCCATACCAGAAGTCAGGCCTGCTCTCCACTAGAGGGTCTAACAGGACAAAGTCATTACTTTACCGAATAGCCCACAAAACCACTGATTTTTTTGATGTCTTATTTTATATCTTGGTGGGACAGCAAGTCTTGCTGTGGGGAAAAGGCTGCTAAGAGTCATTGCAAGAAATCACAGTTAGATTATATCTGTGTGATACAGTGAGTTTTAGGACTAGATTTGGCCTATTATGTGGAGTCAAATAGGGAGTCACACTGGTGGTAAGATCAGAGCAAGAGATTTCACTTCATTTTTGGTATCATGTCTGTCTAATGTAGCTGAATAGGGTAGAAGTTGTTCTTTTTCTTTTTCTTTTTGCTTCCCTCTTCTGTTGTCACCATATGTCTTCCTTAAGCAAAACCTCTCTTATCGCCCATACAGAGGATCTAGCAAGGACGGATTTGATCTATTGTTTCAACCAATTCTACTCAAAGCTTGAGCTTTAGGACTAACTAGCAGTGTACCTGGCGTTGCCTGGGTTATTTTACGGGGGCGTCACGAGGCGGCGGCCTCGGTTTTGACCTGCCCATGACCTTCCACTGGGTTTTGACCTGCCCATGACCTTCCCCGTGGGGTTTGACCTGCCCATGACCTTCCCCGGATCATAACACATCGCCATGCACATTTTCGCAGACAGACGCAGACAACTTCAACTTTATTATGTAGATGATTAGTAGGAACACATTGGGCCTCAGTCCCGAAACTTTTCTTACATTTATCGTACATCAGATGCTAAATTCAGACCTTAGGCTATATAATAATAATGTTGATTTTGACTGTAGCTCTTGACATGAGCTTTCTTCTTGCGGTGTCCAAGCACAGCCAATGGCCTTCACACCTATGGTGCGTGTGGCGGAGCGAGTGCACGTATGATAATTATATGCTCGCTGCTTAGGGGTCTGATGGTTGATCAGAGGTGTCATCAGCCTTGTGTTCAAGGCATAACCTCTATCACCTACAGACAAATTAGTTCGCCTTGAGACTCTGGTTAATTTAACCTTCATTCAGTCCAATGCGCTGATCGTCTCCAGCAGCACCCTGGTCAAGACGCACAAACACCCTGCTGTTCTGCAGCACCAAAGAGTCGTGGCTCCCTCCTGGCCAGCGGAAACCACATTTAGGAGGTTTAGGTTGGCATCACAGATTAATTGAATGTTTATGGAGTGGTATTGTTTGCGATTTAAATAGGGAAATGCGTTTGGAGATGGTGCTTTGATGCGCACATGTGTATAGTCTATTACTCCTATCGTGTTTGGCAGGCCAGCAATAGCAATCTCTTTTTATTTAAGTCTGTTCTACTGCAGAATATGGGAATTTGATATATTATGGTCCTCAAGGCTGCTCCAATAACAGCAAATGTGCCATTGTCGGGTTTGGCTGCACGCTCGTGGGTCTTTATATCATAATTAATCACTTTAATCAATCAGCTAAACGTGTTTCCAATTGAATAGAATTACCTATGAATGTGTTCATATAAGCCTAGCTTTGTTAATATGGTTATTATCAGTAGGCTTACAAATGGCCTGAAACACATTTTGTTGTTGATATGAGTGTGACTTTGCCTAAAGAATAAAACGTTCTAAGTAGAAACCTCTTCAGTGTATCTGCCCTCACGCATGTTTCCAGCCACATGTAGATTTTGATCGTACCAAAGAACAAATTCAGGTAAGAATTTTTTTTTATGAATGCCGAAATGTTCATGAAAACGTTCGTAAGTACACTTTAAGATCAAATCTGATCGTACGCACGCTTCGTGAATGAGGCCCATTGAATCCAAACAGTTATGTCCAGTCTGTTCATCAGGGCTAGTGACATAGCTAATAATCTCAAGAAACATGAGCCATGAACACTCATTTCTGTCTTCAAAGTAGTTTCTCAAACATTAACAAAAAATGCCCTTCCCCTGTCAGCCTTGTCCAGAAAGTTACAGGCGACATTGTATGATGTGATTTGCCTACCATTGTCCTTCAGTCACCGCCAGAGCAAGTAATAAGGGCACTATCTGTCCCCAAAGGTTCAGATAACAGGACAAGATCCAAGGTTGACCCAATATGTTGTAGTAATCTATGTAGGACTGAAAACAAGCATAGCATCCATTTAACAAAATATGGAAATACTGTACATTTCACTATACAAATGTCATAATGCACATCTTGGCCTGGGAAAATGGTTCACGCTAACTAACTGATGTCACTTCGTCTTAACTTCACTTCTGTTCGCTTCAGGTCACTTTTCAATAAAAGTGAGGTGACATGTCTGACCAATTTCAATTGCTGCAGAATCTTAATCTTACAAAATCTGTTTAAAATAACCATTTTGGTCATTGTTTGACCATTTTGCCATCATTTCACTCAGTAGTGGTAGCTTTAGCTTGATCTATGATCTACAGTTTTGGGTGTGTGTGTTCTCTGTGTTTCAAAGCTTCCTAGCTTTGTTTACATAAGGAGGGGGGGGAAAATATAAATCTCCAAAGAGATTCTCCACAGACCAGGTAAGATATTCTGACAAGAACCAAACTGTGAGCTCATTATATAATTACATCTCTATTTTAGTACTACAATGAAAACCACTTCATGCACTAAATGCTCACAGCAGTTGGCTTATTACAGTAAACACACACATCTAGCACCAGCAATTAGCCTCCTCTGATATATCTGGCTATTAAAAAACACTTGACACTTTTCTTTCCGTGTGTAAAGTCTTCCATCTCCTCAGAGCAAGGTGGCAGACATTTTAGCGATACAAGCAGATTGTCTGAGAAATATTTTTCACCTCTCTTTTATGAAGTTATTTACTAGTGCTAATTCCAGTGACTTGTTGGCCGCAAGCTGAATTAACCCTTTAATTAAATAAAAGGGTGAAATAGGCCAACATTTATGCTGTCCATATGTTAGGAAATAGAATGGGAGAATGGAGCAAAAAATTTGAAATGTGAACATCACATGCTTGGATTCTGCCCACTGATTAAACACTGTTGATTTTCAGGAAATAAAACAAACAGGGGCTAAGCAAGTATAGAAATACCAAATTTCATCCATTCAGAGTTATGAGGCAATGTGCTCAAATAAAAACATGACTTAATCACAAAATTATCCCATAGACATTTTTGTAAATTGCTCATTATTTAGCATGATTGGTAGTTATTATTTGTGGATTGCAAGTTTATTCCAAATGCAACTCCCTCCAGAGTCTGGAAGGTCTGTCTTCTGTGTTGGTAAACAGCACCCTCTACTGGTCAGACATTGAAATGGCACTTTCTGTACCCAATTAGAGACGAAATATCATGAGTAATGTCTGCAACCCAGGTTTTCTGCAGAGGACAAATCACACACGTTTTTGTAAAAGTAGACCATCAACCACTTTGGGGAAAAGGAAGAAGATTGGGATATTCTGAATGTCGCTTTCTGCTTGGTGTGAAAGTGTTAGTGTTAGTTAGTTAGTTTCAGTTTACTGAAATAAGACTGTGGGTACCACACAACTTCTTGACATGACAAATGTATTTCTTTACATCACCCCACAGCTCTTGGTAGGCAGACAACTGGTGATTATCAACCAGTAGCAGGTGACTGTCATCAAACCACAGCCACAGTTATTAATCAAAGTTTATGGAAATGCTCCTCCTGATTGGAGGAAATACATTGATTGGCTATGTTTACAGGCACCCCAATGCTTCCATCTTAATATAAGTGTGGGAATACTGCAGTTAAGATATGGGTCATGTAAATGTCTTTATTAAATCATGCTGCTTTGGTTAAGGTCATGCTCAACAGTATTAACACTGTGATTAAAAAGTACTGCAGTATTATATGAAGGGTTGTTTGGACATGTAAACACCATACTCTGAGTAAGCTTGTCCATCTGAGTTTTCAATTTTCAAGTTATGACACTCGTCCAAAATACCTTGAGATGTTCATTTTTACAGTTATTACCTTTGTTTACAGCTAGCCTTCATGCCATGAGTCTCTGCACTGAATAAATTGTGTGAGAGTGATGTGGGAGCAACATAAATATGAAGGGAGTAATATAGCTGCAGTTTATTAGAGGAGGGAACTCATTGATGGTGCTTGTAGCAGTCATACACTGAAACCTGGAGAAATGCCTTATCGTTCATCTGTATTTATATGGCTGAATGACAAATAAAACTACTTGAACTTGAACAGTCTATATCAGTTATCACAGTATGCAAGATTGGATGAAAGCAGGAATATGAACAAAGCCTTCCTCTGCTATGCATGTTAACAGCTTAAGTGAATTATTCTCATAATCAAAGTAAGAGGCATAATCTGATTGTTGTGTGCATGTAGACATAGGTATTGTCTAGAAAGAAGACCACTGTCCTGCTTTGTCACAACCACTTGAAATGTGCTTGTATCATACAGCGTTTTGGCACAATTTCCTGTCAGATTGAATCATCAGTGTGAGTGTGACAATGAATCAACCAACAGTGTAGGGAATGAAAGAGAGGTGATATCCAGAGAGACTCTTGAGGATTTGGATAGAAGATGGAGAGAAGTGGCCATTTAAAAGCACACAGCAGCTTCTATATGCTTGACTGGCTGCATGATGCCACCACAGCCCTTATTATATCTACGGCTGGACACACTCTAGGGTTGTCAAAAGTATCGATACTATCGAAGTATCGAGATACCATATTTTTTGTATCGAAAATAATATGTATTTTAAAAGTATCGAAGTATCGAAAGTAGCTATTTAACCTATCAGAAGTCATAAATGCTCTTATAAACTCTAAAATGACTATATAGCTATATGACAGGGCAGCTGTCTGCTCGCTTGCCCCCCAGCTAGGAATCGAGCTTTGGAATATGACGTTATTGATTTTTCATGAGCTGAAATCAAAGATCTAAGACTTTTTCTGTGTTGAGAAAAGTCCTATTTCTCTCAAATTTTATTCACAAATTTGAGAGAAATAGG
>OMLI01087544.1:0-13673 GCA_900302605.1 Rondeletia loricata
TAGCTTGCGCATTGGTTAGTTAACGTTACCGACACTAGTAAAGTTAATCATGTTGTACGCAGTGACAGCTTTGGTTAAGCAACATAACGTTACACGTGTATCCAAAATTAATTTGACTTCGTCCTCATCATCTCGCCAACAACAACAAGCTATTTGTTTAAAGCATTATTGTCCCACATATTACAAAAGAAAGCTTTAGGCAGTGGCCAGACTGATCTAATGTTTCTGTCTCCGTCTGTTTTGATTCTATAACGTTACAAGACATTTTCTTGTGTGTCCGTTTGACTGACAGCTTATCTGTACCATTTTTCTCTTCCTTTTTACGGACCAGTCTGGCCACTGTACATTTTTTGTGTCCATCCATTGTATGAATTAATTAATTAAATATGTATTGCTTCAAAGAAAAGTATTACATAAACAATAGTGCTCAACATAACAATTACACATTTTAATTGTATAAAAATACATGCACTTTAAGAATTATACCATCAAATCTAATTATGGATTTTCTCTCATATAGCATTAGAGAGAAGCTGCGAAGGACACCTCACTTGCACTGCCACGGACACAGCCTACAATATCAGCAGCTATTTTATTTTATTTATCCTTTATTTATACAGGGGAAACCCACTGAGACTGTACTGTGTTTACAAGTGAAGCAACATTAGAGAAAAAAAGAAATGCTAAGTGCAATAATAACGACATAAATAATGTGTAGGCCTACAAGGTAGGGAACACGTTTAATAGTAATAATAATGTTAATCTTGTTCTGTATTGGTATGTGTTCAGTGACTTTGTCTGTACCAGCACTGTGCAGGTTGTTAATTTTTAAAAAAGGATACTATTTTGTGTGCCTAGGACTTTTTCTCTTTTTGCCGTGGTATCGAAAGAGGTATAGAGTACCGTTTTTTTATACTAGTATTGTATCGAAGTTTAAAATTCTGGTATTGTGACAACCTTAATTTGTTTGCTAAGCAAGTCTGGTACATCTACTCTTAGCGACTGACAAGAGATATTTGAAAGTTTACTGCTAAACAAAACATTTGTGACTGTCATTCAAACCACATTGAGTAATCTATGTATTTACCATGTAAGAGAGATTAATATCTATATGGATTTTTACCATTGCTAGCAGTAATAAACTGTGGTGTTTCTACCATAGAAAGGGATTGTTATGACTAGATCACCAGCTGGGCAAGCTAGAATGTTGAATTAAGCACAGGGTTCCTGAACCCTCCACTATCCTGCATCTAGTCTTAAATGTTGGATGGAGATATCAAAGTAGCACATTTCAAATATAAGGCATGGAACTGGATGTGTGGCACATCAGTAAGGTCAGTCTGAAACATTAGTTTCCATACAAAAATATTGAATATATAAAATATATACTGGTTATCTGTCCATTTCACTGCATAGAAATTTTGCCGCCCCCCACCCAACTACACACAGAATGCTGAATGATGTCACCTAATCTGAGATCTCAATCCAACAGACATTCAGTGGAAAACATTCTCAAAGACCCCCCTCCCTAGTCTGTATAGCCCTCCTCTGACTCAGATGATTTGGGACACAAGGCCAAGCAAGCATACTGGCAGGGCTGAGCCTTCAATTTGATTTTACAATACAATGTGCTGGCTGAGTAGGAAATGAAAACATGTTGCTTGACTCATCCATCCATATAAATTTGTTGTATTTGAATGTAAAATGCAAACATGTAAACATAAAACTAGGTTTTGCCTACAGGCTTAATTTAATTCAGACAGAGGACTACACCTCAGGCTGTTGCCACACAAGAAAAAAAACCAATTTTGAACATCAAAGTAAGCTCTCCACAATGTGGCCTAGATTCTATCATGTTCCCATTTTCTCAGCATAAGTCAATCAGAATCCATTTCAAAGAACATCTCCTTAACAAATATGAAACATTTTAATATGTTGCTTTACAATGTGTTGACATGTATTCAACATAAACACCGGAACAAAATCAAAACTAGTCTATAATAAAATGAGTTTGAGATGGAGTAAATCACTAATGAGGATGTGTCATTTGAGACCAAGGCCTACATTCAAAACATGCCATAACAAGAGTTTAAATGAAGCCATGTTGCCCGTACTTGAGAGGACTGACCTTTGGCAGACTTAAAAGCCTAGGGTAGAACTAAAAAGAGGACAAATTAATATCAGACGCTTCATTTACAACAATTATCAGTCTATGAATGGAGTAAGAATAAATAAAACACACTGAAACTGCTTTGTGCAAATGACAGCCTGCCTTAATAAAATTTCACAACGCTCTGAGAGAGGGTAATTGTGCGTCACTGTTATCATTGTACCTCAGTGTTATCATTATTAGGAAAAACATTTTTACCATAGCATCGGGCCGGGGCTCAGCTATACGGCACCTTTTTTCCCCAAACATGTTACAGAAACAAATGTAGTTTCAACGGACCCAGTGCTAAACCAAAGGTTATATGAAGGTATTGTTAACTTGAAATATATATTGGAACTTAAGGATAATACTATTTGTTCATCTTCCAAATGTGCACACAACAATACAACCTCACTGTTTCTATAACAAGCCCTTCTTTTTATGAAGGGTAAACAGTATAATGGCACAGGCCTGAGTGTGGGTCATTTACCTGCTCATGTCACTGTGGGACGAACCTGCTCACAATCATGGTGTCAATGCTGTCTGCAGTTTAACAGTAGTTAAAACTTGAAAACCATCAAAAATAATTAGGGCTCGAATGCACAGTGGCACTCAGGGCCAATTGAATTGACGTACCACATCCAGCAGCCTCTGGATAGTGCATGAGCTGAATAACAAACATATCCACAAGTCAAGCTTGCCTTGCAATTGGATGTTTCCCTTGTGTTCCCTTAACACTGCTCAACAAAGTAATTAAATATATCCAGAGAATAGACAAATCAGCCAAGCCTTGCTGGAATGTCTAACTTGGTATGGTAACCTTATGAGATCAACTTGTTAGCAGTAAATATATGCTGTCCAAAATCGCAGCTGGAAGTCGAGAAACCATTGTGTCTTTGCTGATTTACCTATAACATTATGTGAGTCAAGAGTATAGTTTCAACTGTAAAGCTGTCGGTACATTTATGTCATAAAGCACCCCAACAAGTGGCAGCCTTTTCTGGTAATGTTGGCTGTTTTTAAGGTCTTATCGGTTAATCAATACATCTCACTTCAAGTCAACTGTGGCTTCATTTACGGTTCCAACTATCAACGATGATAGCAACTAAATGCTCTATATCAAATGACAGAATAAAGTATTTCTACTGAACATGAACAGTTACTAAACCAGCCCAGCCCGAGTTAGGTAACGATGATGATGATGGTTGACGACTATAGAAAAGAAAAGATGGCTTTCTTCGTCAACAAAACAACGAAATCTCTTTTGCAATCAAATGTTTGAAGGTTTCTATAAGAGCTCGTGCCCAGTAGCCAGCTCGCTAGCCGCTGTCTGTAGCTAACAGTTAGCTAACTAACGGGCCCGTTTCAGTCCCCCGTTCTACCGGACTATAAGGCCTTTCTAAATGATATCGGCCACCTACAAAACGCTCACCCTTGATAGTGGATTCAATAACTCACACTGTGTCAACTCTGCTATAACCTGGACATTATCAGCTAAACAATGTGCAGAATGAAAAACAACGAACCCGATACTTGTATAGAGAGATCTGTGCTCTCGCGCATCTGTCCGTCTAGCGCAGAGATGCACCTGTTATATTGAGGAGGAAGCGAGTCGCAGGCTGCTGCTGCTCACACACAACTGCATAGCTCTCCATAAACACTGCTAGGTTAGCCCAGTGTATATTAGCTGCATAGATAGGTGCAGAACTAAAACAACGGGACCGGAACCAACAACAGCTTGCCAATATCCCCAATAGGTAGCCGGCGTTAGGTCCATCCTTTTAAAATGTCGAACACGAAAACCAAATCAGAATGAATGGACACAGCAGTGATAACCACCCTGTGTAGGCTACTAACAAGCTAACGACAAGAGAGTGTGTTGATGACAAATAACCGGTTACCTGCCGTGTCGGCGGACGAGGGTCCGTATAACTTTGTAAACGAACAGAGTTAGCGAAGATGGCGAGGATGACATGTTTTATAATGCTGAGACAGCAACAGAAACCAAAACTCAAACTGACCTTGTTAGCTAGCTAACGTTAGCTAACCCGCGCCGTAATGTCTCCTCTTCTACCCGAAGAAAGCCGCGGAGACTTCCAACATGCCATTAAACATGCGCTTTCCTCTCACTCAATAGATAGCTATCTAGCAGGTATTAAACTATTTGATCACAGTCAACGTAACTGATGTAGTCTTTCTGGTTCGGTTAGTCTAGAGATAGTTCACTGTTCTGTGTTGTAATTACACGTTCATAGCTGCTCCTCCCTTACTGCCTCTGTGCTCTTCACAGGTCTACAGGTTGAGGCTAATCATGACTCCGCCTCTCTTTATTCGGAAATGCAGGTGAAATGACAAATGTGTGTACCCTCAAAATGTGTGCTGAAAGGCATTGCATGTTATCTCTCAGTTGTTCAGGCACTACTTATAAAGATGATGGCACAAGTAAGTACATGAGTAGTGTAAGGTGAAAGGTAACGCTGGAGTCGTTTATTACTTCAAAGTACAGCATTCACACGTGTATCTGAGCACTAATACGCAGGGAATAGCCTACATTTCGTCTTGCTGCCTTTGGTGGAGACAAATATTTAGATTGTCCAACTTCACTGAGATTCATGCCATCACCAGAGGGCTGCAGCTTGTTCACACTTTCTTTTGAGGTTTCCTATGGCTTCCAGGACAGTCACAGGCTGCATAATATTCCTAGGATAGACATCCAACACCATGTATGAATGATTTATTCATTTGAGACATTTTTGAAGATCTGGTTTAAAATCTTCCAGATCACATTTCTGAAGACATTTTGATTGTGAGAACATTTCCCCCAAAAAAATGTTTTGGGCAATGAGGATTTTAGCTGTGATTTTTTACCATTTGGGCCCTTTATTCCTATTTAGGGAAAAATAGAGAGAGATTGATGATCTTACTCCCTCGTTCCCATGACTTTGCAAAGCAACTACCAGCGAACACAGACATGGCCAGGACATATCAGTCAGTACCTGTGCCAGCATACTTGGGTCATTCGTGGCTCCCAATGAAACATTTTAATAAAATCCATTCATTCATTCATTCATTCATTCATTCATTCATTCATTCATTCTTGTGTAGCATGTAGTACAATAGGTTTAATCACACAGGTACAATCATGACTGTCTTCATGTTTGGCATTTTAAAGATGGCAGATTAGTCTTTTTCTCATAGGATGTGTTTGTGTTGCTAAAATCTATTGCATCTGTTGTTGAATGTTAAGACAGATATTCAGAGTATGGCTCGGTTCTAAGATAGATTGGACTACACCAGTGCCCCTCTGCAGAATCCCTTTTGTCTATATCCTCTCCTTAAAACTCATTATAGACAAGCATTGAAAGGTTGGCTTTAAAAACACACCATGGGACATCCGCCTACATCAATGAGTAGCCCTCACTCCCCTTTGTCCCATGGTGGCTGAGTACCCCTAGATACCAAATCTGAGTTACACCCCTGATGGGACTGACAGCACCCTTCTGATATCTGCTTAATAATGTGCTCCATGACTGTTGGGTATGAATAGACTTAGTTTTATATTAGCTAAATCTACAAATTATTTTAGACTATATTGAGAGCTGCAGGTTAACTAGTCAACAGATACTGCTCATAGAATTCACTTGAGTCGAAAAAGTCAAGTCAGATAAGTAAGTTGAAGATCATTCGGTCCAAAGGTTATATTTGTTCACAGACGGATGTTGAAAGATTTAACAACGGAATTACTTATTTTCTGTTTCCAAAGGCAATAGGTGAAAAATGTTCTTACATTTTTGTCAGTATTTGCACAATTATAACTTCAACCAAACTTTTCTGCAACCAAATAAGGTAATTTATAACTTCAAGTTGCTTTACTTTGTCAATACAGTATTGATTTATCTGCTAATCAATACCAAGAATGTCATGGGTGAAAATCAAACTTCAGCAGAAACAAACATCATCAGGTGTTGATTGAACAAGTTACCTATGTAAGCAAGACGCACTATTTAACCACCAAAGCAGTTCCATGGAGCAAATTCTAGCTCATATGCTACAATCAAGATTGGTCTTGATTGAAATTGCCAGATCTGTTGAGAAGATATTCATATGGTTTCCTGCTCTCCTGCATTCTAAATTATAAAAGATTTCTTAATAGTTTTCTTTACCTAGACAACTTCTTTCATTCCCTTTTAATGTGGAACAGATACAAAGGAGCTGAAAGTTCTTTGTTGAGAGGGATCTCTTTTAGCTGATATGAATGACTGGTTATATTAGCCTGCATTATTATGGTTTTTAAATAGGGCATAAGCTCTATTGGGAACAACACTTGAAAGGGTAAGGTAAAGTTTAGAGGACGAATCACATCTCCCAGACTGACAGCCTGTGTTGAAGTGGAGGCAGGCAGCACACTCAAAATCTCAAAATGAAACAGTATTCAAAGATATTATCACACTACCAAATAAAAGACCCCGACATTTACTTCATTTACTTTGCCACCAAATGATGTGATGTCTTTTAGTCCACAGAAAATATTTTTTATGATATCTGTGGTGCAAATGGAACACATTAAATGAAAACATCATCATACATTATCATAAAGTACATGATAAGCGCTGACCGAAAATTGACTATGTTCATGGCAATGATGAAAGGGCCTTCAAATTCTAATAACACCCTTGATAAGCATGATTATGACTTTAAGACAGAGAAGCAGAGCCTGTCTGTAACAGTTCATAGACCTGTCAATCATCTGAATCCCTGACTCTTTGTTCACCCCTGCAGGGAGACAGTATGAAAGAAAGAGCCAGCATACAGTATTTGTGTGTGGACTTGAGAGAATATATTTGATATTGACTATCTAAATTACTATTTTAATTCAAAGGTATACACAGGTGATTAAATTCTTTCAGAATGTGCTTTCAAATATGTGTAAAATGTATTATCCCGTAGATGCTCCATGGATTTATTTATTATGATTCATATGCATGTATAATACTACACGAACACATTCAGAGTTCTGACAATATTTTATTTAATTATTTTGTATTTCTTAATGAACTGTCTCTAAATCTAATGCATACAACAACAGCACAGGCATTATATGTAGATTGTAATGATGTCAGCTGAGAAGAAAACATGCGTTTCCTAGCAGTTAGGTATTACATCTCATTGTTTACATCTGAGGCATATTGTGCATGGGGGATTTCCCGTTCAGATGTTTTGCACACCTCTCATTTTGTCAACACACACATACACACACAAAACACCGGCAGGTCTAGTAGAGCATGATAGCCCCATCGTAGAGAGGCTTCCATGTGATTGCACATATCAATCTGACTCCTGATGTGTGAGCACAGAGCGAGAAAGAGAGCGGATTAGGAATCAGCTGACTCCCCACATTTTCGTCCAAGTGACTTATTAGAAGGGTTATCCAGAGTGGACTGTTGGACTGCTGAGGGGGTTGGCTTGGCAGTGAGACCCTCAATGGAGCCAACCCCCCCCCCAATGGTAGATTACTCTAGGCAAGCCTTCTCAGCTTCAGTCAATAACAAATGAAAATATCCTTCCTCCCTCTTATATGTTGTGCTCACAGCTTTCTCTTTTTCTCTCTCACACTTACTCTTTTTCCCTATCATAATTCAGAATTTCTGCACCATAAGAGCTTTTTTTTGTTTTTTTGTTGACAGTGCCATTTGTCGCTCACTTTCCCTAGAGCCACTAAGAGATCAGCAGGAGTTGAAACTCATTAAAGAATGTTTCAGGAACATGCACTGCTGGTGGTATACAGCACATCATTACCTATTAGCAACTTTCTTTAAACTGCAGCTCAGCTTTTGATTGGATGTCTGCTTATGCGGTCACTTGTTATGTTGAGCTGATAATAGAACAGGAAGAAGGGGGATTTCCTTGCAACAGAAGGCCTAGAGTACAGTTCCTGTATGTGCCTGCCCCAGGTTATCCTTTCTCACTGCTCAGCACACATAAGATTTTCCAAGAGGTACTATCATCACTTGTTCATGTTTACACTGAGATTGATTGTTAAGAAACTCACTGCTCCATTAAAACCAACTCTATATGTTACCAAAACCTATTAATTTAACCATTGCACCAAATATCGGGTTTGATTGAATAGCACATTGGGACTTGTAATTTCATCTTGTCACATTTGCATATATCTCTGTGTAAATTAAACTCATCCAAGTCCTGCTGAGGCAAGTTAGCTGATAATACGCAAATTACACTGCACAATTAACCCACCATCAGAGACCCCAAAGGCAATTACAGGGGATTGGTCATTAGCAGTTCTGTACATTAGACCAGTAGCAGAGCAGGCTTCTTCATTACAGGGTAAACACGCTGCTCTCCAGGAGCCCTCATGTTAAATGGAAAAGCCCCTAATGGCCTCTGTGACTAGGCTAATAGTTTTTGTTATCAGAGACAAACAGGCTTAATGACTCTGGAATACATCAAGAGGACATCAGCAAATGCAGAGATCAGCTAAGGGAATGGCCACTGAGTGACCCCAATGAAAAACAAATCGAATTGAACCCTAGACTAGAGCGATGACTAAATAGTCCCTCTATGGCCCCTACTTGTGTACTGCAACTCTTTAGCAGTTACCTGAAAGACCCATAATCCAATCCAGCAGTGTAATAACAGGATTACATAGTGCTACATTTTGTGGATATCCAATAGTGCCTGCAAACCTTCTGCACATTATGACTGTGGTGCCATACTTACCAATCAATTCTCATCAATTCCTAATTTTGTGAATATCAGCAGTAGCTCAGTTTAGTATCTAAGGAAGGATAGATAGTTAATCTAACAGCTATCTCTATCGAAAACTTCTCACTTAATCTTAGTGAGGACATCAGTCATATGAGATACTAGATCGTAACATTTTGTTGCTATTATTTATAACTGTAATTATTTTTGGTAATGACAAAGCAGGACTATGATGATGAGACTGAAATTATATGTGATCTAAACATCCCCATTTCCTTTTTTATGCAATCTTTCCAGGTATCTTTATATGACAAACTCACCTATGTGCCCTACATACCTCGGAGAGTCAAATCCCTACACAGAGTGACAAGCCTGTTAGGTGTAACCTGACTCTGTGTCCTCTCTGGTTACGTCTCTGGTGTAGATAATCATCACCTTCCTGTGTTTTCTGTCCTCAGCGGGCTAAGAGATTTATTAACTAGCAAGAATGCGTAAAGGCTCAGGAATGTGCTCCAGTTTTGACCAATGGATTTCACTGTGACTGGCACTCACGCCTAACGTGGCAGGCAGCTCTGTCTCAGCAAGTCTGTGTGGGCTGGCAAGTGTGTGGAACACTCCTACTGAATGTCTGGCTGAAGCCCTGGGCTTAGGGAGGATGGAAATGGGGAGAAAACGTAGAGTCCAATGCCGGGTCCCAGGTGTGCACTTAACACTACCTATCAATTTCACCTCGGGGTGAGCGAGCCTACAAGCCAGATCAAATCAAGAGTCAGAGCTTGAGGGTGCATTTCAGCCCGCCTGATTGCCTGGCTAGTCACATGGTAACAGACTCAGATGGAATGAGTCACCGGTTATGGGAACCACAGCCACAAATCCATCCAGGTGATATGTGGGAGAGTGAATTGAATCCAGACATCAGGGCGTATCACTCATTATCTCATGTGACAATCATATCTATGATAAAAGCCGAACAGGAGACAGAAACAACAGCAGTGCTCGAGGAGAAGGAATGGCAGCTTCTGAAGACGGCCATTATGTGGCTCCCCATATCTACCCACTGTTTGGTCCAAGGCTGTCTGCACTGCTTGGCTCTGCTAGACTCTCGCACAGGGACTCTGTGAGACAGCGGAGCCCTCAGTGCAGGGAGCATGGTGTTGACGCCAAAGTCCTGTTATCCAAATCCGTCGGCACTGTCTCATTTAACAGATAAGAGGCTAATCTACAGGGTGGGCAGGAAAGAGACCTACAAAGACAAGGCCTCTCTTGTCGCTCCCTCACCCTTCTCCACATTCCTGGAATGTGCATAGGCATGTGCAGACAAACAAAACCTTGGGGATCTCATTCCTTTTTGCTCCCCTGGCCCATATATACTGATATGAATCACAATATACTTATTTATCTGCCTATATAATTTTGATTCTTATAGATATGAATTACAGCCATCACTACACTTCTTTTTTGTTCTACAGTACTCAATAATCATGGTCCAGTATTCAGTATTTATTGATTAGCTTATCAGTGTCTAACAACTCAATTTCATAGTGTCAAAGTACCAACCCAGAATGTCTGAGCATTTACAATATGGATAGATTTTTGAAGGGTTAGACTTCGGATCCCCTGGGCAGAGAAAGTGAATCAAAAATATTCTCTCTTCCATCAACGACTTCTGTCAATGTGCCCTTGAGCAAGACGCTTAAACCCCAATTGCTCCAGTTGAGCTGCTCAGTTACCAACAGCAAAAGATTGTGGTTGTAGCTTCCAAGAGTGAATGTGTGTATCTGAATGAATGTGAAGCTGGGCATTGCTGAAAAAGAGCATGTGTGCTCTTCAGTATTATGATATTTCGGAATTGTTAGTGTTGCTATTTTGGTATTTAAGTACAGTATTGTGCAACCCCAGCACTTGGCTGCTTGAACATCCACAAAGATCTCATTACTTGAGTCCCCAGCCCTCCTAAAAGGACTTTCAAGATCAAAAGCTGTCCGAAGGTAATCATCATACCTGACACATGAGCCATGACAGGTAGCCCTGTCTTTGAAGTTCCAGACAAGAACTGTGATGTGGTCATGGGATAGGAAACCATCATTCCACTGATTATTTTATGAGGGGCATGCTAAAATTTAATTTCACACTTCTCTATTTTGTGGTACTACTAACTGTACTGTAGGTATCTACAGTAGCTTCAGACTGCAAAGTGATGATTCAAGAGTTATACAATCTAGCCCACATTTTGTCAACAATAATCAGAACATTTGAATGACTAGCCTTTTAATAATCCAGAATTAAACAGAATAGAGCAATTTCTACACCCTCAATTCAAATTCTATTTATGCACAGTTTTAGTCCTTCGTTATCTCTTTTGCACTTCTTTGAAATGAATGCCAGAACTTCCCACACTTTCCACCATACGTATCTGATCATGTTCCTGCCCACAGGGTATTTCCAACCACAACACTAGAAACCTGCAGTCATAATTTTGCCTGCATTGCATATTTGTGCACCTGTGGATGATACAGTATCCAGTGGTCTGTTGTAGACATAGCCTGGAGGGACACGTCATCTCACATCTGCCATGACCTCATCCTCTTTTAACAGACACCGGATTCAGGCACCTCTGGCCCAGGGCCTTGGCTGTGGTCTTATTTTTGAGACATTAAACAGTTAAACATTTCACAGTTTTGCTACACGATAGTAAAAATGGAGAAG
This sequence comes from Rondeletia loricata, assembly GCA_900302605.1. Classification (NCBI taxonomy): domain Eukaryota; kingdom Metazoa; phylum Chordata; class Actinopteri; order Beryciformes; family Rondeletiidae; genus Rondeletia; species Rondeletia loricata. The sequence goes on from OMLI01087544.1 coordinate 11,579, forward strand.
ATGAACTGCATGAAATCCCCTTTTTTTTAGATTAAAACTGGAACATGGTTTTGAATGAAGATTCATTATTTATCTGTGTCCAGGAGACTCACTATTATGAAATGAAAGAGAAAAACAGTAATGATCTGTCTCTTCTGTATATGAAGGACTGAGAGTAGCAGTCAGTATGGAGGGTGTTACAGGGAACTCTTGCATCCTTGAGGCTCTTAAATGATTATTTTCAAGTCCTATCTCAATCTTTAAATCAAGGATCCTTGAGCACCATGTGGTGGCGTCACATTGTCAATAACAGTACAATTCTGATTCCTGTGTTATGTCTCTGGACAACAGATGTCAGAGGCATTAATCTCACACCAATGTCATCTCTGACAGAACCATGGAGATATTTTTTAATCTGTATTCATCCAGGAAAAGTTGACTGAGCACGCTTGCATAAAGCTTTTCCAGGGCACACTGATGGGAGTTGTTACTTACTCACTCTCCCCACCCACATTTCCCCAGCTGGTCCGGGGACTCAAACTGATGACCTTTCGGCCACAAGCCCCCCTCTCTAACCTCTGGGCTACCACTGCCCCATAGAAAGCAGATCACACAAGGACTGTAGCAGATTACATTGCCAACTTTCTTTATTTTTTCTCTGTCAAGAACCGTCAAATTGCTTGACAATTTTAGACTACCATTGCTGAGTGGACATACAGTAAAAACATGCAAAAAATGCAGTAAGGGAGTAAACAAATACATTTTGGGTGACAGTGTGAAGCAAATGGTTATGATTTTCCCTATGAAAATGCCACAACAATATCTATTAAATGCTGAAAAAATCCAAATGAAGCACTGGATGAAATGGGAAATCTAAATTTGATTCTAATTTTATTTCACTCTTCACATCCTCTATGCAAAATAAATGCAAATATGGAATCAGGTGAATAGTTTGCTGTTGTCAGTGCATTTTGTAAACGTGATTGTACGCTACATTTTGTTCCTGTATGTACATAAAGGACAGAACAATATTCATAGAGCATGGCATACAGGAATGCTTTGTTCTTCACTTAAAAAACTAAATCTCCTATTAGTATTCCAACAACAATGTGTTCTGTCTCCAGTGTCTCCATCACTTCCATTGTTAAAGTTAATATACTTGCTTCAAAGCAAAGCCATACATCTTCAAAGGAAATGTTTACATAATCCCAACTGAACTGTGCTGTATAATATATGTCAACATACTGCATCTAAATGCAGATCATTGTTACAGTGATAAAGGTTACGTAGGCGTGTCTCTGCATGCGTTTTATGTGTGTCTCTCACTATTCAAACAGGCACAGGGGACTGATATTGTGTAGTGCTATCATGTGAATTATAAAGGTAGAATATTAATACATTTATTGCATGTTTGATATGTAACAAAACATTGCCCCTGCTTGAGAGGGATTCAGTTTTGAAGAAGATTGTACTTTTCAACTTCCCAGAAATTATTTGAATGGGCGGCAAAGCCACCATAAAGCATAACACATTCTGTCCTTCCCCCATGTGTTCTCTACCAACATTTGTCAGGACACTGTTAAGAAACTCCAGGGAATTCAATGCAGGGAATGTTAAGCCATGTTTGTGCTTGTTTGTCTTTGAGAGTATTGGAAAGGAAAAGAGAGACATTCCATGGCTGAGTAATTGTTGTGGTTGCCCTGGTGTCACCTCTTGTTGTTTCAGTGCCATTTAGTGTGAAAGGTATTTGTTAAGCTTGAATGCCCCTAGACAAGCATGGATAATATACATTGTGTTTGCCAAAGCAAGTGGGGGTTGCCAGTGTAACATGGCGGATTTTCATTTCAGCACAAGCAAGACTTTTGTGAATTTTACGTCACTGTTCGACTTCCAGCTCTATTTCTTTTTAGAAAGTCTATCGTTACACCGAAAACACCTGCAAACCACTCAGGATTTACTCAGCTATATTAGAAATTAGCGGGATACAAATGGGTTTACCCAATCACTGCACCTGTTTTATCATCAGTGAATACAAATCTAAACCATGATTAAAACCAAAATCAACAACTAACTCTCTCTTGCTCCCTTTTTCTCCCTCTCTCTCATTTACATCTTA
>OMLI01087545.1:7383-22164 GCA_900302605.1 Rondeletia loricata
ATGGGAATACTGCACTAACACTGCCATGGTTAGCTGTCCCACTGTCACTGTAAGGCACTTTGGATAAAACAACATAGGTTGAGTTGTTCAGTAACTCAGACCACTCTAGTACTATGAAAGAGAAACAGGATAACTTTCCAAGTGCAGTGCTAGAATAAAATCTATACATGATGAGTTGCAGCGGCTCAGCCAAACCTCATTGCATCCTGGATTATCCACTAGCTGGTGTGTGCTGGCATGGAGTGGTTGACCAGCATTCACAGGGTTCAGGACCACTTTGTCCCCAATCACCACCTGCCAACACACACACACACACACACACACACACACACACACAAGAAAAGAAGCACACAAAAGTGAAACATAAAAAGAAACTAAATACTATAGTACAAGTATGAGCATCATTTCACACTATTTTAAGTGCAATCGAGTGAACTCACAGTATGCTAACATTATACACAATTAACTCTCTCTGTCCCTCCCGAAGAAGGCTGAGGGCCATCAGGACCATGACCTCTCGGTTCCATCACAACACCTGTCCTGTCATAACATAAGTGTTGAACTCGTTGGGTTTGGGCTCTACAAATCACCAGCACTCTATTTTTTGATTTGTTTTATTTTATTTTATTGGGTTTCACATATTTATTGATTGATTTTGTTGTATGTAGTAATGGGTACTCTATGGGAGCATATTGCTCCCGTCATGTGAAAACCTCGTAACTCAGAAGGATTGCACGCTCCTCTATGGGTTGAAGAAATTCTACAACCCATGGTCTTATGAAACCCTTTCAAAGCCCATTGGATAAACTCAAAAATGCATGGTGGTCAAGCAGTTCCTGAAAAGTTGGCATATTGGAAATATGAGGTTTTCACCGGACAGCGACGATATGTATATGTGTATCTGATTCCTAGCAACCTGGTTGATATGAAATAATTTACTGAATCTTGACTCTCACACATAGGCATGGTTCAGAGAGGGTTAGTACTCATTTGCATGCCATTTTCAATTCTCAGAAGACAGAGACTGACTCCAATTTGTGTATCTCTAAGGCCTGGTGGTTAAGCCCTGTGCCATAGCTCATCCTGCTTTGAGAGGAGCTTAGCAGAGAAGCCCAGTCTCTGCCCTGGGGCACTTTGTCCTTGGGCACCTGCCCACTACTTCCCCGCCAGAGAAGGAGAGCTGGTACCAGCAAGAGCTTTATGATCAGGTAAACACCGGCTGGGTGCTGGGTGTGATCAGATAGGTGCCTCATATTGAGGCTTAGGATGGTAAAAAAGACCTGAGCCTGCCCTATGGAACTGGCCCACAAAGCTGCATCCCTTTCTGCAATCCCAACCTACTAATGCTGATCTACTAAGCTCAAATGAAGAATTTCACGAACATATTTTTCAAAAAATGCATATATGCCACTTAAGAATGAAAGCTATCCATAAACTACATTTGTGATGTCTGAAGTATTGCACAGTCCAGATGTGTATTTGTGATGTCTAACTAAGTGGGAAGACTAGGGGAGGAGACCAACAAGATGGAGCAGCACAGTTAACACAGACCTGGAGGCACATTGCAAACCTTTGCTTTGCCTGTCTGATGGACAAACAGCACGGTGTTATCACAATGCACCGTGCCCACAGACATGATGACTCACACTGTCTCCAATGGAGCGCAGCTTGTAGAAGGGCTGGATGTAGAACCAGGAGCCCTCGTTTCCAGCAGTGTCCAACATCACCCTCATGGCATTCTTCTCCAACAGCGCAGGCAGACGCTTGTTCACCGTCAGGTATTTGTTGCTCTTCAGGTGGAGGAGCTGAGCAGCAATAATATACAAAGAAGAAGTCTACTTTGAGAATGGAACAACAAATCTGCCATTTACACTCACTCATTCCCCTCTAACAATTAACAAATTATCTTCTTATTATGTCTTTGCTTATGGATTTTGTAGTGTTTCGTGGTTTTGTTTGATTTGTAATTTCATATTTTATTGTGTCACTATGTATTCTGGCTGTTTTCGCACTGCTTCCAGCATTCTCTGTTCAAATATAGGTTATCCGTGTCAGAGATGTAACAGGCTTTACAGGATATATTACATTAAGTTGTGGTTTCACTGTCTGCAGGGGGTTTCACAACTCTCTAACACTGGATCATGGAATTTATGGTTGTTCGTTTCTGTCTTTTCATTAGTTTGGGGGAATACGCTTCATTGCCTGGCAATGTGAACTGTATTAAGACCTCATCACATTGCTGTTCTCTACATACACATGCATCATCCACATCAAGGCATTCAAGAGTTGTGCTCTTGTCCAGTGTGGACAGCAGTCCAAATAACTTGCACAGAGACACCCTGAAAGTAGCTGGAGCATCAGACTGGATGCATATTTTAAGTTTAACATATGAGGTGTGAGAGAATGTGTGAGACTGGATCAACTCCACTGACGGCATATCAGAATATTTCAGGTTTAACCAAGAGTGCATTCATACTTATAGAATAGAATACTCTGAATAAACCCTAACAGATGATGAATATTGAAAATGTGAAATGAAACTGTGCTTACACAAAGACAAACAAACCTGAATGACATTCCCATACTGAATTACTGTTCCAAGCAGCTTTTTGTTTTCAGAGTCATTTTGCTTCTTCTCCAAGTCAGCTGCATGCTAGGAGGCAAGCGAGAGAGAGAAGAGGGGAGTGATCACAAATTACGACAGTTAAATGCGCAACTACTAATTACAACATTATGCATTAATAACTGTTACACACAGTAATGTGGTAAGAAGTCATCGGTCTGACTGCGGTTGTGACCGTTAGACAAGGCATAGCAATAGTAAGAAAGTTGTTAGCCAGACTTTCGCACTTCATCAGAGGGCCTTTAACCTCAAACTCGGGCTCACGTCTCCATGGAAACGCAGGAGAGATTTCAATCTTCCATTTTACGACTGCGCGGTCAGATAGCAGATTGCTTTAAATGGTATTGTATCGCAACAGAAAGAGAGAAAGGAGAGAGTAGAGAGGGCAGAAAGGTAGGACAGTAGGAGTGAAATGCTTCAGAAATGTCTATAAAAGGACTTCAAAATTCGACCCCAGCAGATATATAATCCCTTTGAGAACTGCTCTCAAACTGTGGTCTAGGAGAAGAAAACTACACACTGCGAACGCGCTGGGCAGCAGCGTCACAGCTTCTATACATCTATAGCTTCGCATTCAGTTTCAACCAATCTACCACCCAAAAATAGAAATATGAATCAAGACCTCTAATAGTTTGTCTAAGGCAGCTCTTTTGTTTCTCTTTAACCGCTGAGCCCTGAGGATAGGTGTGTGTGTGTGTGCTGTACTGGTCTGTGGTGGCTGCTGAGACGTGCGCATGTGGTCACTTCACTCACATGGAGCTTGTTGAGGAGCACCGTGTCCGTGTTCCCTCCAGGCTTCGCTGCCTTCCAGAACTGCTTCTGGGCCGAGTAGCGGTTCATAGGACACAGTCTGAACAGGCAGTCTGGAGAGAGAGACAGACAGACAGACAGACAGATGGATGGATGGATAGACAGATAGACACAGAGATTGAGATAGAGAGATAGAGAGAGAGAGAAAGAGATAGAGCCAGCGAGCCAGAGAAAGAGACTTAGTAGGCTAAACAAAGTATGTAGCTAAAATTGTACATGAGTAAAGGTTAAAAGAAAAGAAAAAAGAAAACATGTATGAATGCACTCAGGGTTAAGCCTGGAAAGGTCAGGGCTGAGCTGTGGGAGACAGGGCACGGACATGGCTTAGGATAAACCAACAGATAAACAATTCTGGGTTGCTTATAGTAGATGATACAAGATGTTCAGTAAACACACAACCTACAACTATAAAAAAATGTTTTACAGATAGGCGTGACTTAATAAATGAGACTATGGACAGCAGCTTTGACACGCCAAATGATGCACTCAAAGACTCCACGATGTAAAAAATACATACACAATTGTTTCACTCCCTTTACTCAGTGAACACACAGACAATACACACACATGCACTTGCACACACTCCACCACAGGTATTCACAAAGATGGTTCACATAATTCTCTTGAGTGCAGATCAACGGGCTTTGTCTGGTCAAGGGAACGGGGATGAGGATGCTGTCCTGACCAGACTCTGATTGGGCTACTCATTTCCATAGATACAATAGAAACTAGCCAGAGAGAGAACATTCCTCTGATTTGCATGTAGAGTTCCTCTTCTGTCCAACGCCACAAGCTCTTCACATGGACTAGAGCTGTGACCCAACAGTGCAATGACTGCAACTGAAACACACAAAGTTTAGGACATGACAACTTAGAGTGACACAAAGTCCTCCATGAGTCCTTTCTGTTTTTTTGTTTATTTTCACATTCTACCAGTAGAGGAGAAATAATGTTAGAATCTTCATTGCCGAGTTACACTTCTGCCCAGCAGCAGCTCCTCTCTCTGAGTCCTGGCTTTCCTCTGACTTAACCCCTCATCAGACCAGAGCTCTCTATCCTGAAAGGACGAAAAGAGGGGAAAAAAGAACAATCTGCCCATCCTCCCCCATTCTCTCTCCTCCTGCTATAGCCGCAGTAACATGACCAAATAAGGCCAGCCAAGAGAAGGGGAGTGGGATGACAGAGCGAGAGAAGAGGGTGGGGACTCCCTATCTTCCCCCTCTATATTCTATCATCCCTCCTTCTCCTTTCTGCCTTCCCCCCGCCCATTTTAGACATCCTTCTCTCCCTCCAAGTTAACGGTTTCTATCCCCCGAATCTCCCCCCCCACCCAAGACATGGTTTACATCACTCTGACCCAAAACAAGGTTATAAAAACATATAAAAGGAAGTGAAAGAGAAATGAGAAAGAGAGGAAGAGGGAGAGTGTGAAACAGAGAGAGAACAGAGAGAAAAGGTGGAAGAGAAGGCAAGAAAGAGGAGAACTGGAGCGTTTCAGTGCTGTAGATGAAGTAAATGTGTGTTTGTGTGTGTCCAGCATAATTTGTCTCAGTAGATGGGGCTGGTGATACAATGCCCACATGAACGGGATCAGACTAGCTGGGGTCAAAGAGGAGGCAGTCAGAAAAACAACACACAAACAGCACAGTAAACAGGCTTGCAATGTGGGTGGAGTGTGTGACAGGTAAACAGCATGTACTGAAGGCCAGCCCTTTTTTTTAAATAAGTCAGCTGTGAGAGACAACACTTAGTTCAGTAATACTGAAGACTGGGGCATGAATTCCTACTGGGGTCACTGGGGAAGAGAAGACGGACTGGTCAAGAGGACAGGTCTAGCCTGGTCGACTGGACAAGTCAATGATTCATTAGCATTCCTGCGGCTTAAAGCAATGTTTCACTACAGAAAGAAAAAAAAACCCCAAAACATTAATATTATTTTGCACGTATTTTGCATCTATTTCAGTTCATGAGCAATCAATCTTTGATATTGGCTGCCCTGTGTGCCCTTACTAGTCACAATCACTTGATGATTTAAAATTCATGCCTCTAACACAAATACAAACTGTCATGTGTACCAACTACAACGTGGCCCTAGGGCATGCATGCTACTTTATCTTGGACCCTGTGCTGGGCTCATGGGGGAAATGATGTAGCCTATGCATGACCAGGCAGGACTTTGACCCATTAAAAGGTCAGCACACATCAGAAAACTGCAACCCTACAAAATATTCCAGTACATTTAATGTATGAATACAGTGTTAACTCTAAAGAGAGCGGTCATCATTGCATGTTAAATGGTATTGTGCCTACACAATAATGAGCCGTCCTCACCGCCTCATGAAGCTCTCAACAAGACTGTTCCTTCACACAGACAGTGTTGCGTGCAGAACGGCTGACTCAGAGCTGTGGAAGATAGTGTTAGATGCTGCCATTGCCTAAAATATGTACAGAAAACAAGTGAGAACTAGCTTAGCACTAGTTACACGCTTGCCGGCTGTGAGCATCTTGGCAAGTGTAGAGTTTTTCTATGACTGTCATGGACACAGACAACACCTCCAATCTTTTAGCAACACCACTCATTGAAATGACAACGGGTTTGGAGTAGAAAGTTATTTGTTAAGAAGTCTTGGATAACATCATGACTAGTGATGAGGTGGAGAACAAGAAAACATTTGATTATGTCATGTATTATATTGCAACTGAAATGTAATGATTATTGTAAATAAGTTGAATAAAAAGTGTGTGGATGTGTGATAAAATGTGCTTGACTAGTTGCGTGCGTCAATCTTCATTATAAATAAAGTATTTTAATAACAGATTTGATGAGGTCATAACAAGTTTGATCAGTTCTATGATTGTTTTGAACAGCGTGGCGCTATATAGGCTACTAGCAATGTACCCGGCGTCGCCTGGGTTATTTTATGGGGGCGTGGCCTGGGTTTTGACCTGCCCACGACCTTCCCCAGATCATAACACACCGCCATGCAAATTTTCAGCCCAATCCGACCTGGGGTGTGGCCGTGCATTAAAGACACACACACAGACAACTTCAACTTTATTATATAGATTTTATTTTATTTTATTTAGAATTCTGTGCCATTTTCTTAATGTTTTACTTGGAGTTTGTATTTTTTCTAGACATTCAGAATAAAGATGTAATGTATTATTTTGATGTATTAAACATCTGTCTATGTGAGGAATTATTTATTGTATGCATTGATTGTAAATGAGGTTGTAATCCATAAAGCTTTTGTTGGATGGTAGCCAACTTATTTAATGATGCTGCGTTTGATGAGGCCTACAGTACATTTTGTACAGGGTGCAAAATTATGGAGACTGGTTATTTTATTTTTTTATTACTTAAAGGCGTATTTTATTAACCGCTCGATGTACAACATTGCATGAGCGGATGTCCATCAAATCAAATGGTTATATTGGAGTCAACTAGCATAATTATTGTTGGTTTGAGTTGCTATGTTGAAGTTAGACAATATACAAGATTAGTGCAGGGCAGCAGGTTATAATGTAGTTGCAAGTGTTACTTGAGTTTAGGCATGGCAAATTAAATTAGCTAAGAAGTAAGAAGTCATTTTTAATAAAGCTGGTTAGTTTTATGTGTTGAGTGTTAGTTTTGAATGATTATTAGGGACTTAGTCCATTGGAATGTTGGTATATCTTTTTGACGCTTGTCACGCAATGCTGTGTCTTAAGAGTGATCTTACACAAGGGCCATCAGATGACCTAGAAAGGTTACTACCACTGGCTTTTCAGACATGCACAGTTCAACACAGACCTAATAAAATTCCAACAGTCACTTAGAGACTTCGGCAGGTCTAGAGGGCTCTAGATGTAGATGCTTGCCTCTCTGGCAAGCATAAAAAATGTAGAGGAGCTATAAAGCTAACAGAGACAATTTGCCACTGGGGCAATTTTATCAGACAGCAGAACCAGGTCACCATACTACAATACTGTAAGAGGAGCAACAGCCGTAACAGCATTCAATTAGATCTAAGACAACACAAGGCTGCGCAATTCACATTGCTACAATGGTTTATGGTCAGTTTGTGGAGTAGTGAAAAAGTAAAAACACAGATTCAAATTTGGACTTGGACTAATTCCATGTCTGCTACCCCGTCATATAAGCAGTCAAAGTGAATCATGTGAGACAAAGATCCTCAGATGTCCAAATCACAAAGCACTCATCAACGAACATGGGCTAAACACAGGCAGGGAGGCCTAAACAGCCTGGCCCCTCCTCTCTGAGAGGTCTGAGCTGGTCTACACTACAGTAATTAGACAACATACGGGGATGCCTGGTTTCCTGGTTTATGGTTTATTTTATTCACACACATATATGCAGATACAGAAATAATAATATTATTGTAATATTATTGTACACACAATAATCAAACGATATCTACAATAAGACTTTGTCATATTTTGTCGGTAATTGTATATTAATAGTTGGCTTAAGTATCTCCACATTCAGCTCAGTTCAGATCTCCATAAATGAAAATACTTTCTCTCTCTCCATCCCTACTTTCTCTCTCTCTCATTCCTACTTCTCTCTCTCCATCCTACTTTCTCTTTCTTTCCATCCCTACTTTCTCTCTCCTCCATCCCTTTCTCTCTCTATCCCTACTTTCTCTCTCCTCCATCCCTACTTTCTCTCTCTATCCCTACTTTCTCTCTCCTCCATCCATACTTTCTCTCTCTATCCCTACTCCCTCTCTCCTCCATCCCTACTTTCTGTGGTTTGTGGTTTATTTTATTCACACACATATATGCAGATACAGAAATAATAATATTATTATTATTAGTGATAAGTGATAGGGGGCCATACACCTAAACTTAGTATACATAAGCCCTGGCCGAGGACATAGACACACTTCTATTCTGTCTTAAATCAAAGACACCTTCAGAGCCTTCAAGGTTCTTATCCTGTTAGAGATATTATACAGGAAGCAACTAATCAGCTCTATTGAGACAATGAATGGGTCTACCAACAACAGCTTACTTTGCCTGTTTCCTGCAAGACCTCTCCCCTCTGAATGGACAGGAAAGCAATATGTGTGGTTATTAGGAAAGGAAGGGACCAAAGACAGAACAATTTCTGGTGTTTTCAGTTGAACCACCCAACTAGCCTATGTCTCTGACAGCAACAGGGGTTTTGGCTGCCAACCTTATGAGATATTTTATCACATCAGACAGGCGGTGGCCTGGAGAGTTATGCTCTAAATGCCACTTTGGAGTTTGTGAGGTTTATTACAGCTAAATGATCCAGTGCACTGAAACTGAGATGTGAAAGCATGAGAAAAAAAGAAAAACAAACAAACCAAGAGTTGCAGAGATACGAGGCCAGGACAAAGAGACAACGTGACACTGTTCACTATAATGATTTTCACATGCTACTGGTTTAGCAATGAAAATGCCAGGCTGAGGCCACTGACAAACAAGCTGTAGAAAAATCTGTACAAGCTGCTTTGATGGTATTTTTTGTGTTTCAGATTTCAGATCCAAGACGTGTTTATTAATATACGGTGTTCATCTACCATCGGTAGATGTCTTTTCTGGGCAAGTTGGTAGTGTAGTTTTGATTGATTCTTAATCCTTTATTTAATCAGGTAGTCTCCTTGAGACTGAAATCTCCTTTTCAAGACAGAAAACATCAGCTTCACAAAACTGGGCAATCACCAATATCCCATTTACTACGAATATCTGTCAATACTAGTCAATCACATCAAGCTAAAAAACACAGTCAGTTTTCAGCTTTTAGAAAAAAAAATCACTTGACTGCAACACTAAACCACTGAGACAAAGGCATCACGTCAGTATGTGGACAACCCACAGACAACAAACAGCAAGAGATTACTATTTAATGACAACATCCTAAACCATGTGGAATGCAGTTTACACTGTAACTTGAGTGCACTATAAAAAGAGCTGCTACTTCAGATTAGACATGTCTATCGGCCTAACATCCAAACAAGTTAGAAGTATAGATCAGTGCAAAGAGGATTAGTATTCACAACAACTGACACAAACCCCTGCGTCAGTGCCTGTTGATGTGGTGGTGTCTCTGCCTCAGAAGCAGTGACTGCCTTTGCTGAACTGCTTAACTCTGCAGTCAGGGGACTCTGCGGGGGGGGCTTGAAGCATAAAGCAAGACTCTGACTTCTGATGTCTGTATGCTGCATGAGTGAGAGTGTGACTGTGAAGGGTGCTTGTGCTTACATTAGGAGGAAATGGTAAGCATACCTCAGCAGTGACAGTGTGAGGCCTGGTGGACATGGCTAGTCTGGCCCTGGGCCCGTAGCGTCCACTAAGGGGGATTATCTCCGCAGAACTGTCTCCCATCCTGGCAGCGAAGAACCGAGGAGCTGACCAGAGGGTTCACATAACTTCCCATAGCAGTTTGGAGAGAAAATAGATATGGAAGCACACTAAGCCTGACTGTGTTTTTGGATGTTTAGTAAAAACAAGGAAAATCCTGTTTCTTGTTTGGTTTAATAATGTTTATAGTGTTTCTATGGCAAGTCCAAGTCTATGAGGCAAATACGGGAACTTCCTCAGCTAGCTAGAGGACTGACTCTCAAATGTTATGCATTAGGACCCAAATTCGACATGAATGAAGGTCTGACTCAGCGCTTTATATTATATGCAAGACATTAATGAGGTTGTTATCGATGAGACCTACCTAAAAAACAGGTAAGCCAAGGCCAAACCATTCTGAATCTATTGATACAGGATTTGTTTCAGTTGCATCATGAAACATGAGAAAATGACAACAGGCACAATAATATTCAGAAACGTCTAGTGTACCCTCCTAACATGATCACAGTAAGCCCACAATGAACATCTGGAAACATCTGAAAAATGCAGTGTCCATCCTTCAAGTCAGCATCAATTCAGCAATGACAGCCGCCCAAATAGTCTACTTATTGTTGATGTTGATTTTGAGAATTATCATTTGTTGTGATGTTGTAAGACTAAGAAGGTGTTGGTCTGATCAGTGTGGAAGTTGCACATAGAGGGGAAGGTTCCAAGACAGCAGGATTGACTGCTGAAGTCTTCTGTAGGCGTCGTGAGACAAATTCAACGAAACATCCGTAATGGGAAATGTCTGCTTATTAACACTAGTAACATACCCACACTCATCCTTTTCCTCTAACATTTCAGTAACGTTTCCAGGAAAGCACCACACTGCTCACGCTCAATTCTGGCTCATGAGGTGGTCACAGCTGATAATGGCTTAGGCAAGTATTGGAGAAAATAGGTAAGTGAATGGGGACATAGTCCAGGATGTCAAGTGTCCTCTTTGTTCATCTGACTAAAATATAAAACAGACTCAAATCAAACAACTCTTTTATCTTTCCAACAATATCAAGCACATGTATACTGGCAGGTCATAAAGGTCAACTGTAAACTCAGTTTAGACACTTGCACATATAGCTAATATAAAGGTTAAGAGGGATTGATGGACACATGTCCAGAAAGGTCATCCGTTTGTCTTTTTCCATATGTTCCTACAGTACCTGCGGTCCAGACGGTCCTCTCACAGTGACATGAGAGCCCCTTCTGGTCAAGACCAGCTGACATGGTGGAAGAGTTGCCAAAGCCACTTGGCCACTAAGAGCAAACATATGTGCATGTGTGTAATGGAGACATTTCTTGAACCTGTAATCTCCCCCATAATTCCACCCCTCCCTCTCCTGCCATCCCCTGTGTATTGCCACCTTCCCCATACTGGTTTTGTGTTAGACAGATGTTGCAAAGATATTGAAAAATTAGGTAGGTTAGTCAAAGATTCTGCCGCAAATAGTCTATCTATCCTGCATTAATGAATATATAAAATAACTGTCTGGCCATGACTTTTAGCATGGAAATGGTATACACGTGTATAATTGTGTACTTACTGAAATGGGTCAGAGTTTACAGTATCTTGTGATGGGTGGTAAATGTGATTAGGAGTGTGGGAGGATGAGAGATTCAATGAGGGGAAGTGATTCGTAAAAGCTTTCCATATAAGTGAGCCAATTGGCAGCTCCTTTGCTGTTTGGCGCCAAGAATAGTCATACTAATAATTACAATTAAATCTACTAAATGGCTTTGATCCTGCATGCTGTCCAGGTACAGCTAAATCGCTAGGGTTGCTACCGTACCAGTAGATCTTTATCCCTTAAAAGTGATTACATCTTACAATTGTGCAGTCTGTTGACAGCAGAGACAGACATATGTAAAAGTTGATGAGGCTAAAATCATAAGATGCTAACAAAAATGCAAAATAGATGTTTGAGTTTGGTTGAGCGACAATCATGGTTTGGATGGTAATGTTGCATGTTTTTCGCCACTCATTTCCACCTCTGTAAGCAGGTCTATGGGATATACGTCACAAGACAGTTGTGCAAACACACACAGCAACAGAGAGAGAGCTAGAGAGACAGAGAGACAGAAAGAGAGAGACTCGTCTATCATGTTTCTCCGTCTGCAGTCTGGGTTTGTCGTGGTGACAGTGATAGTCTCTAGGGGGAGATCACCTGTCCTGGGACACCAGAGACACGCTGAAAAACTCTACTGTGTTTGTACTGCTCAGATCAAAGCTTTCTACGTTCTAAACACAGCACAATCTTTATTTAGTCTCGGGACAGCAGATAGTGGCCAAACACACAGTATGAGTGCGTGCCTGCGTGTGGAATGCTTGTTATCTGACACGCTTCAAAGCTAAACTGAAACAACCCCCTAAAGTCAAGTCAACATAAGAAAGGCCAATGGATTTGGAAGGTCTAAAGAGAACGGCAACAATCTGTCATTTTTTAAATTATTGTTTTGGCATTTTCGGCCCCATTACATGGTTCAAAGTAGAGAGACACAGGAAAGATTGGGAGAGAGAGGGGGATGACACGCGACAAAGGTCCCGGGCCGGACTCGAACCCAGGATGTCCACTGAACCACTGAACCACTGAACCACCAGGACGCCCCAACAACAATCTGTCATTTGACGGCAAGCCATTCCTATAAAATGTGTTTGTACTTATGTAAATTGGGCCCTTCATTACAGGTGCATAGAAGAACATTTGGACTTTTAGCATACAGTCTTCATTTGAAATGTAAAGCAATGTATTGATCGTGCAATATTTTGGTCATACATAATATCTTTAATTAAATCTATCTACCCTGATTTACCTATCCAGGGTAAAATGACCCTGTTTATCTGCAGGTGACGAAGAAAAAGGGCTGTATTTTTTAATGCTCTGTACCAGAACCTGTATGACGGACATGTACATACACACAGCCTTAAGTACATTCATACTCTCTCTGTACAATCTCTGGCCAGTCCTCTCTGGCCTGAGAACTGAGGGTCATGAGTTCTACTTCCTGCGTAGGAGCTAATAATAGTGGGTGCACCCGAAGAGGCATCTCAAGGGTTTTGGTTGGAAAGCATTTTTTCAGCCAAACGTGTTGGTCTCCAACAAATCAACATCTGCGCTGATTCTCTCCATCTGTTTCTACCTCCACAGACGCATGTACGAGCAAGCACACAGGGGTGTAAACACGTGCACGAACACACAAGCATGCGCACACACACACACAAACACCATTATCATTATCAAAGGCAGCTCTGTTTTAAATCCAGTGGGCAGGGATATTGTGGTTGTCACCAAAGAAACACAGCATAACACATTCAGCAGCGTCTCTCACGGAGCCCACAGTATAAACAGAGAGCAGTTAGCCTGATGACGTCAGTCCACTGTGTGCCTCTTACCTCTGAACTTCTTAGGAGGGTTGTTGAGGTCCCCCGTGTCAGGCTGGACGACACAGCGGTCATCCACCAAGCTGTGGATGAGGACACGCAATAACATTGTTAATCACATGCAGATACACACTCCCTTGACATCATGGCCAACAAGACAATCATCGAGTCGTTTTAATAATAAAGCATTGCATAGAAACAATGATGGAGATGAGCTATTTCACTGTGGCATTTGATCTATGCTATACCGTCTCTATACGCCCTGTGTGCTGTATGTGTTCTGGTCTGCCTGAGTGTTAAACGTGGTAGGGAGCTGAGGTGATCAATATAACAGATCACCACCAAATCTAGTCACAATAAAGCACTGTTGCACATACAAAACTCCACTGGGATTTTCCTAACACTGAAAATCGCAGCACACACTGCCAGCCTATTCTCATTCTATCTTTAGTGCCATCACATAGTTTCAGTGTGTTTGCCCTCCACACAATAATGAAATAATTCAGGATTAGATGACCTGTGTGTAGGCTAGAATTCCTGGTGACAAATTTAGCTTTTACTGGCTTAGAATAACACTTGTCTGGACACACGCCAAGTCCCACATCCAATTCAGGCCTTTTCCCGGGGAATGTCTACAGTTGTCCAAACAGATCTGTTCACTCCTCCAGTCTGTACAGCGATACACCTCCATTAATAAGACTACAGACTTGGATATACAGTGTGACAATAGCTGGGAATGTTGAGGTATAATGAGAATATATATACACGTGTGTGTGTGTGTGTGTGTGTGTGTGTGTGTGTGTGTGTGTGTGTGTCTGCGTTCAGCTGCATGTGTGGATAACGCACATCAGTTGCTGATCCCTCTCGGAGTGGTCATTGATTAACATGAGTTTAATAGTTACACCTTTGGGACAAATAAACAGGACAGGTCCTGCTGAAAGCTCACTGCACTAAGCAGCATGTATCATATCTCTATACCTATGATTTGCTCGAGTCTGTCTGTCTGTCTGTCTGTCCGGTCATTGTTAAACTGCGCATGCTCAATTGTTGAACTGCGCATGCTCACAGACTGGGTCTCTAAGTCCATGAGCATGCACAGTGGGGTGTAAACACAGAATCGAAACTTATGGCGAACAGTCCTTAATGGTCAGGCCGAATGGTTACCGGGGCCGCTTCGTGCCGTTCCGCGCTGCTCCGGACTCATGGGAACGGTTACCGTTTCTGTTTCCATCTGTCGGGCTGCTAAAACCAGGACTACGAAGTATCATGAAAAACTAACTCTCCTCCAGCAGAGCCAGGTGTTACAAATTGTGCCTGTTACTTTAAGAGTGTTGCATTCTGGGTAGTGAGGGCAGCCAAGTTTCCTCATGTTTGGGGATAGATGGAGAAAAAGTCCATAGACAGGTGTGTGTGTGTTTTAGCGGTCGGTAGAGAAAGCTAATGAAGACAGCCAGCCCAGTGAAATGTATATGCTTTATGTTAACGGAGGTAATAAATGCCCTGCCCAAGAGAGAAACGTCTGTTGACTCCTTATATACAGAAAAGAACCAGATGACAGACGTAGTTAGATGTTACCAGTTACAAGCCAAAACGTATA
>OMLI01087546.1:0-10953 GCA_900302605.1 Rondeletia loricata
TGAGCTCACATGGACCCTGTTTCCATTGATCAACCTTGAGATGTTTCTAGAACTTGATTGGAGTCAACCTGTGGTAAATCCTCTGGACATGATTTGGAAAGGCACACACCTGGGGTTTAAGCCCCACTGTTGACAGTGCATGTCAGAGCAAAAACCAAGCCATGAAGTCGAAGGAATTGTCCTTAGACCTCCAAGACAGGATTGTGTCGAGGCACAGATCTGGGGAATGGTACAAAAGAATTTCTGCAGCATTTAAGGTCCCGAAGAACACAGTGGCCTCCATCATTCTTAAATGGAAGAAGTTTGGAACCACCAGGACTCTTCCTAGAGCTGGCCGCCCGGCCAAACTGAGCAATCGGGGGAGAAGGGCCTTGGTCAGGGAGGTGACCAAGAACCCAATGGTCACTCTGACAGAGCTCCAGAAAATTTGCAAAAATTTATAAAAACATGTTTTCTCTTTGTCATTATGGGGTATTGTGTGTAGATTGATGAGGACATTGTTTTATTTAATCAATTTTAGAATAAGGCTGTAACGTAACAAAATGTGGAAAAAGTGAAGGTCTGAATACTTTCTGAATGCACTGTATGCATGTATGTTGTCAACAGCCAGCAGATAGGAAGAATGTATTTCTAGTGTGCAAAATATATTTCACCTACATGTACAAATACATGTTTGGCAATTTTTTGTATATATATTGAAACATAGGATATCTAAACATATTCTTAAGTATATGTGAAATGAATTATTTTTCAGTATGGGGGACTACATTGTTCATTGTGTACTACATTGTAGCAGCCACATCACATAATGATGTCTGCGGACAATAACAGAGACATGCCATTTGGCTCAGCCATAATTTCACATTCCACTGACCACAATGGCGAGGGTTTAGGCTCCACAATGGGACTGAGCTGGCAAGAGAGGATAACAGACATTTAAAACATGCGGGTGTCTGGGTTACAGAGAGAGAGAGAGAGAGAGAGAGAGAGAGAGAGAGAGGGAGGGGGGGTTGGTCAAACTGGTCTGTCCTGAGTCACAGTAGGTTCTTTCACCTGGTTCAGCAATTTCAGATCCCATATTCTAATTTTCAGTCTTCACTGACCTGGTTTCTTAAAAAAGGCAAACGTTTCCTCTTGGCTTCTGAAGCTGTATTTAGCTGATCTGCCCCTAAGATATGAAGCTCCCTACAGATCACTGATGACATGATGTGGTAAAATAAGGAACTACATATTTTCCTAATTAAGATGCTACATTTAAAATCGTGTTAATCCCACCAAGAAAATACATCCGTTCAGGATCACGTTTGAGATTTTATTACTTTCTTGTCTGTAGAACACAGTACATAACAGACACAAAAACAAACAAAAACATTAACGGGGGAAAAAAGAAAGGACACAATCCAAACTTACGTTTACTGCCCTTGGGGGCTTTTAAACTGGACTTCGTCAGTCCTGTTTGTATTACAGTTATGTGTGACTAATGGTGCAACACTTATTTTGTCCTTAAAAAGCCATTAGAGTGATTTACAAATATCTTTACACCCTCCAAGTTGTAGTTAAAGACACGTCAGTGAGCAGATGTTTATAAACTGTGAAGATTGGGAAATTAATGTCTATATTTCAATCATCATAAAATAACATGGGGATCACCCAACATATAAATGTGAATATGATTTGATATAAAATGCATTACATTGTTAAATCCCAAATGTTAAACTTCAGTTTTAACACTTCAACTGGACTCAACATACTGACTATATACAACTAACGCAACAAAGAAAACACAAAATCTAGGGTTTTTTTCCTGCAATGAACTTCAAATGCACTGAAAAGGCAAATTTACATACAACAAATGATAACATTTTCAAGCATGTTCGTGTAAAAGTCAACACAATAAATAAAACAAATGGCACACAAGTTTGGACAATCTAAACTGAGAAGCACAATGTCTCGTGAAATATTCACAGGAAACTAAATACTGAAGCAAGCAAAAAACGTTCCCATTCAACGTCCCTGGAGACAGTAACACAAGCTGACCAGAAAGAAAAAAGAAAAACAAAATCACAGTCTACTTACAGTAAGAGAAATAAGTGGATAATGTTTATAATTCAATATAATATTTCTATTTACAAGCATTTATACAATTGAGGACACTAAATGGGGGGTTCAGAGAAACTTATTACTATATTAGGATGTGAAGGAGAACAATCATATCATATAATGCACTACATATCAAGTTATAAACCTTGTAAACATTTCATCTTACCATTTCTCTTAGATATCAGTCAGATTCAGTTTCCATTTGCCAGGTTCATAATGTATTTGTCCTTACTTTAAGGCATAGGTATCAAGCTTGTGAGTGAACTTCTCATAAGACCATTGTCATAAAAAAAAAAGCCAGATTTATTTGAGAGGTTTCATTCTAAAGAGGAGAAACCACTCATCACAACAAACCCCCGAGCAAAACGTCCCCACTTGTCTCTGGGTCAGCTCAGTACGGTTATAAGATCTCCTCCACTCCGTGAGCGAAGATCATGACCAAACCAGGCTCCAAGATCATATCCTCTCCCATGTGCTGATTCTCACAGGCCATCACCACCACCGCTTGTTTGCCAGGGATGCGCTTGGCAACATAGTTCTCATAGTAGCGCCTGTTCATCTGCCTCGTCTCGAGCGTGGCCAGGCCCTGCGGCCAGTTGCGCTCGTGGGCGTTCTCGATCAGGTCGTTGACGATGGAGAGAGGACAGCCGCTGTCGATGAGGGAGCGTTTGATGACTGCCTGGAGCACGGCGTCAGGAGTGGAGATCATGCCGCCCCAACGCGTCACTCTGGCAGGTTGCATGGAGTTGACCCACCTGTTGACGAGGTAAGATGTCGTCAAGCCTGAGCATTATCCACCCAACAATTGCACCATCCAAAAAATAAAAAATAAAATGAAGAATAGTAGGAGGAGATTTATCTAAAACTCCCTGTCAGGGTGGGCCTTGGTCTAGGAAGTGGGAGAGAAGAAGAAAGTTGACTTACTCCAGGATCTCATTGTACTCTATGCTCTCCTCGAGGTTCTGCAGGTTCGGGTTAGCACTGCGGATCGCTCTCATGTAGGCTTTTAGCAGCTGAATATCCCGCTTCTGGGGGAGTAAGAGCACCATTATCACGGGCTGTATTCACAAAGCTTCCTAAAAGCTAAACACTAACTCCTAACTAACCAGTTGAGAAGTCTGGAGATCTGAGGAGTATGGAGGTCACGGTGAAAAACTGCACTTACAGGAGGATGGATCATATTTCTATTAATTGCTTTTGTTCCAGTATTGCACTCTGCTCAATTTTATTGGATATTTTACATAAATAATTAATCAAAACTTGTCAGCCTACACATCAATCATCTCACATAGCTGAGGCTGATTTAGAATTTGTCATTAAGAATATATGTAGTAGTAGTACTTTATTAATCCCACTCTGGGAAATGTCTATCACAGAAACATTACAAGCAAGGCAAGACACAGTACCAGACACAAACAGGGCATACACAAACCAAACAGGACGTACAAATGCACAACCATTCATGCCGATACTAAGAAGACATATCAACCTCAAATTACTCGATGGACCTGCAAAATATAGTTAAAAAAAATAGCAGTGGAACAGGCAAAAATCCATCATGATCATTTCACAATTTCATCACACTGGGAACAAATGACCGTTTGAAGCTCTCTGTAGACATTTTGGGAAGTATAAACCTGTTACTGAAACAGCTTCTGTGCTGAATCAGTACATTGTGAAGTAGGTCATCTGTGTTGTCCAGGATACTCTGAAATTTAGACATGGCTCTCCTATCGTACATAATCATTGTACATCACATCATTTTTTTAAAAATGTTGCAATTATTCTTTTTGTAACCAAATGTTGTGAGAGCTTTAGGAGCCGTGATCCCAAACAAGCACTACAGTGTGTACATTATAGTAACTAGTAAGTAGAAAAGTCAGTCACTGTGCTAAAAAGTGTTTGTTATGACAGAGAGATCCGTTCTTGGCTGCATCTATACATGCTCCATGGCTATTTGTTGTACAATATTTTGCAGGACTAAGTCCATCAAATAATTTGAGGTTGATATGTTTATGTGCAGGCAAGTGTTCTTACTTGTTCCCCCAATTGGTGTTTATGCTCAGCTACAGTCTTCTCCAGTTCTGAAATCTTGGTTTGCTGCTGCAGCACTACACTCCGTAAGTGCTTGATGCAGTTGTGGTTGGACATCTCATCTTTGGGCATCTCTAGCCTGCCAGAGGGGAAGAGAAAGAATGAGAGGAAGAAGAGAAGAAAAGGAGGAATCCATTTTATTGCCAATTTGCAATTTTAAAACTAGGAATATTACTTTTTAAGGTCACAGCAGAGGGTAACATATTGCAATATGATGAAACCAGAGTAAAATATATTTGAAACGATGATTTATTTTCCAATTTAATACCGCTGGTACAGGTCATACAGACTTTTTGCAAATCAAATATATAGTGCTTTTTCCAGTGCCAATATTTGACAGTGACAGAGCCTTCCTGTGGTTTTTGGGGGCCCTAAGCTGTGTTGCACATAGTGGCAACAAAGCTATTAACCTTTTGTTGTTGACAGTCATGATATATGAAGACTATAACTTTTTAAACATACATTGTATTCCTACTTGACACAGTAACATACCTTTCATTTGTGCTTGCCCATCCTCTTTTTAGGGGCCGGCCAGGTCTGCTGCCGGTCCCTCTTGTATTTATATGTATTATTAGGGGGCCAAGCACCGAAGGTGCGGCGGCACCCTATTGTTATTGTAGGCTTTCTTTCTTTTTTCTGCAATGGGAGTCTATAGCAGCCCATAGAACAGATTGGTCAATTCTTACGAAAATTGGCATCAGTCCAAGAAATGCAGGTATGCATTTTGAGGTCAATGCAGCAATCGCTCTAGTGCCACCATCAATCCAAAGTTCAGCTCAGTTTTTTGCCTGTAACTATTGAACCGTTTCGCATATCAACATACTTCTCTTCCCCCTCCTTGGCACATAGCTCCAGTCCCATGCCAAACGACACTCACTAAAGTATGGTGCAAATAGTCCAGATGGTGGCGTTATAGAAATAGTCTAAAGTTGAAAACTTATCAAAAATCATAAACAATCAACAATACATGCTACAGCTCTGTAATTTTATGAGGTTATTGGCCCAAATAAGAGAACACTTTAGTACACTGGTACCTATACTTAATTATGAAGTCCACCACTCTGTTTTTATTAAAAACTAATTAAGTCTAACTACTCCCACATGATTTGCACAAATTACATGAAAATCGCTACACAGCATCCTTTGATCAAAATGTTTGCCCACAGCGTATGAAAATGTTTGACTGTAAATGGTACTGTACACAAGCACTGTAAATTGCAGCTTACTCGATGTCCAATCTTCATGTAAAAAACATAAAATATTTTCCAGTCTTCATAGATGAAGAATTATTTCAAACACAGAATTTTTTTTAAAGTATTTGAATTCTGCCCTTATGGAAACCATTGTAGTCAATGGAAAATACAGCCTCTTTAAATACAGTTTTCACCTATCAAGTGAACAATCTTTGTAAAAATAGATTACATACATCAATATATGATATACTGTAGATACAATATTTCAATTATCCAAATGTTATCTTAAGAAGTGAATTTATGGCAGTAATTAGAATTCTGCCATTTTGAAGAAGCAAGTTATCATTGTGCCTCCTTGTGATTGCTTTCCAAACTCAGTGAAAATAATTATCTTCTTTCCTCTTCTTCCTCTGTCAGGCGGCCCCGTTCATGACTGCTTGCAGTCCTAGTTTCTTCTTCTTTTTTCTCTCATGTGCACCTGACCAGTAGTGTCATTTCGGCATCTTGACCTTTGATTGCAATGAATTGCTTCATGATGATTGACAGTTTGACGGGCCCTGTGATTGGCTGACTGGTCTGCTCTGTCAGATCAAGTGAAGAGGCGCCACTCTGCTCACTGTATATATGTATTTACTTGTTCAACAAGATTACATTCTGATGAAGGCCTTCAATGGAAAGATTTTAATCATCTAGAACAAGTAAATACATTTATATTGTGAGCAAGAGTGGCACCTCATCACTAGATCTATTCAACGTTGTTTTTGGCTGCACTTTGACTGACACAGTGGCCACATTTACATGGACAGATATTAACCCGCTTAAGACAATAGTCAGAGTAAGAAATTGCCATGTAAACAGCATTTTTTCTGATTATTTTCACCCGAATAAGGTCATAGTCGGAGTAAGCATAATCGCATTAAGACATGTGGAGTATTCCGATTTTAGTCGCATTATTGAAGGGCATTTTACACCTTAATCGAACTATTGGCCCTTCTCCACTATCGTGCCGTGCAGTGCCGGAATGCGTGCGCCCGCTTTGTTTTGCTTTCTCCATTGCCAACTGACCTGTGCTGGGCCACAGTACCCTTGCCGATTTTAGCTACTGCTCTGGGGTAGGTACCAAAGGTACTATCCGTGCTGCTATGCGATACTGCAGACCATTGATTGGTCAATGGAAATCGTCACAAATACGTCATCCCATGTTCATGTTCACCTCCTTGGTTCACCGGCACCAACCGCCATGACTCTCTATGGGAGTATTCATGGCTTTTTGCGACACAAACGACAATCCAACTGCTTGACGATGCATTCTCTACCTTCCAGCGGCTGCGTCCTATTAATCGGACTATGCTCCGTAGCACGTAAATGGGAATATGAATTGAATAGTTCTATAAGCAACCCATTTAAACAGCTTAATTGGAATATTGTCTTATTTAGAATAAGGCCAATAGTCAGATTATTGCTGTCCATGTAAACGTAGTCAGTGTGAGCGCTGCCTTCAGTCTGTACAGTCTGCTCCATGATCACCAATTAAATCAAGCCTTTTCTTATGGGCACACTTTTTTCATACTGAGATACTCTCTTCATTCAACTTCGTTCCACAATTTATTAAAACAGATTTTTCTGACTGGTGGGGGCTCACAAAGGGAGGCGGTGGCCCTAGGCACAGCACCTGATCTGCCTATAGGACGGGTCGGCTGTGGACAGTGATGATGATGATCATTATTATTATTCATTTTTGTAGAGTAGCTATTGTGTTTTGATTAGCTACAACTATCACTTGGGACTTGTGAAGTCATGACTGTAGGAACCCTGATTATAAGTGATCAGGGAAATTAATAATCAATGCGCCCAACAGCAACAACGCAAGCTATACAGTTGCTGCCAACTTTCCACTGTGAAATTCTGGAAGCCACTCACCCACAACCCTCCTCACAGTTGACAGGCCTTTTGGGGTTGTGCTCACAGTCCTTCAGGTGTGACTGTAGCTGGTCCAGCCGCAGTGTGGCTGTACAGCCAAAACCTGCGTTGTCACAGCTGATCTGAAGCTTGGACAGCATGTTGCGCATGATGCGGGGCACGGGCCGGAGGTGGGCTAACGTCACTACTGTGCGGTCAACAGGACATATCTGCTGCTGGGCAAACCACTGTGTAATACAGGCATTACAGAAAGCATGCTCACAGTGTGGGGCCTGTGCGCGAAATGAAAATGAGAACACAGAGGCAGAAAAAAATGGAATAAATACTTTCAAGAACATTTGGCTTTATCAGAAAAATTTTGATACATAAAGGATGTATGGTCTTTCAGAGAGGGACTTGCCTGCACTGGTTCTTCTAGCACCCCACTACATATGGGGCACAGCAGGTCTTCATCCACCTCCCCTTGGAACCTGGTGATGTCGTACCCCATGGTACATTACTGGGACCCACAACCTCCTGAGGAATACACATGCCTAAGTGAGTTAGATTTTCAGACAATTCAACTGCATCGAGATATGATTGTAGACATTTTACACAAGCTTCTTTATGATAGACAAAATGTTTTGAGGTTACCTCACTCACGAATGGCCTTCAATGCTTCCATTCAGTTCTTGACTTATTGCTGACAGGTCACATGTGGCACAGATAATTTGTTTGGTGAGACAGATGCAGAGAATCCCTGCCAAAAGTGATCAAATGTAATTAATATTCACATTCATTATTTAGCTTTCAAACGTTGGGTGGTTGCATAACATTTACAGCCAAGAAACACTAGAAATGAACTGCCATGCAAAATTAAATTGACATTACAGATTAGGTCTGCGTTAGGCTACACCATACCATAAATACGTCAGGGATGTATTGTGCGTTATCTCCAATCATATCCAAATAGCTGAGTTAAATCAGTGATTTAGAATAGCCCTCATCATAACTAGGAACGAACTACTGTCCCATTTCTAGGATGGTTCACTAAACACAGAAAATTCAACAGATAAACTACTGTATCTTATCTGATCAATACATTTCCTTTCTTCGTTATTAAATCAATCAATGCTAATCGATTCCAAGAAACAGTGACTGATATATGCATTTCAACAAGTCAAAATCGATGTCCTTGCTCAATCAGTTAATGGAATTCTACCCTCAACAATAGAGACGTGTGAATTGTGAAAGTGTGCTGCAGCCTATCTCCCACATCTGAGGAGAGGATCTTGTTGTCCCAGCTGACTGGTGGGTGACCTCATTTCAGTAGATGCAGCACACACCAGTCTGGAGGCGATTAAGAAGAGAACCCCCTTTTTATCCCAACGCACTCAGCATGGCTTGCAAGAAAGCTAAACTAACGTTACACGCTACATGTGTGATATACTATTACGGCGTTGTCTTAACATTATAATGTAACACGAGGAATTCAGGTTTGGTACTGGGCCAACTAGGTAGTCATTTTAAATAAATACCTACTTGCTGAAATAAGATATATGTAGCTAGCTCACCATGTAATAAATGTGGCTAACGTTTGCTAACATTAGTTAATAGCTAACACCGTTAGCCAACAGCAGCGTCTACAGTTGGTTTCCTCTGGACATTAGCCATCAAGCTAACCAGACAGAGCTCAGTCTAGGAAACCTGCACCGACAAACGACTGTTTACGATCAGTCACATTTGTACGACATATCTTAACTGACTGGCAGACTTACGTGAATATGCAGCGAAATAGACCCTAGCCACGATTTTATATATTTCCAGACGTCCTACTGTAACTAGCTTGCTAGCCACGTCTTGGGCTACATCCTACGCGTCTCCGTTTCGTCGCTACGCATGCGGGTGGGGACGTCACGACGTAAATCAACAGCTTCTGATTGGTCAAAACAAACCGTTGGCTCCCACGCACCCTACGCTCTTCCTAGGTAATATAATTATTTAGAGCCATTTTTGAAGACGCATGCTTTGAAATAAAGGATATTATGAGTATTAAATTATTTTCTGG
This sequence comes from Rondeletia loricata, assembly GCA_900302605.1. Lineage (NCBI taxonomy): Eukaryota > Metazoa > Chordata > Actinopteri > Beryciformes > Rondeletiidae > Rondeletia > Rondeletia loricata. The sequence goes on from OMLI01087546.1 coordinate 9,355, forward strand.
GCGCAGCATGCTCTGAAAATACACATTTCCTGAAATCGACTGGAACAACCAATGGCATGTCGGTTTGTTAATTGTAACAATTAATGTTAATTGTCTGGACTAATTTCAAAGAGCTGTTTCACTTCTCTTCTCTCCAGCTCTGCCATGGCGTTTACTCGCGTTGTCTTAAATAATCCTGCCATCTCTGTTACTGCTGAGCCATATCCAGTTTACCTCTCTTGCTCCCTCCCTGCTTTTGCATGCTTCTCTGCACCATGGCAGCCATGGCAGTGATGATGCTGTTAAGACATCCTGCTGCATCCCCTACTCCAGTAACTGCCAGCACAGAGAGTGATTTTGATTTACAATTCAGTATCTGTCCATTGTGCCAGTCCAGGCATGAGGGCGCATGTTCACAGCTCTGCTTCCAATAAATCAGCTGATAATCTTCAAGACAGGAGATAGTGAGATCAGTGGTGGAAATGGCGCCGTTTTACTGGGGGAACCATACTTGGGTGGGGTGGGTAGGCCTACTCCCCGAAAAATTAAGATAATCACTAAAGATGTTTTTACATTCACAGATTTTTTATAAACAAATAAATGCTAGTCAAGTGCATTTCATGCATTGCACAATAATGTAGGATATTCTTTATGTTAAAATCAAGAGCTGAATGTTTGACTATTTTTTTCTTATTGATTTTACTCATCACCATGAGAGCTACATAAAAAAAATCTCGTACTAAAGTTACTTAAAATTACAGATTGCCGAGAGCTAATTTTATTAATGAGAGACTTGATGCCACTGCATATTCAGCTTCCAAAAGCATGTTCTCCTACTATTCTCTGGTCTGCTGCTCTCATGCTGTCTCCTCTCCTCAGTTCTCATCTCCTCTCCTCTCCACTCCTCAGTTCTCCTCTCCTCTCCACTCCTCAGTTCTCCTCTCCTCTCCTCTCCTCTCCACTGCATTGTTTTCTCTCCTCTCCTCTCCACTGCTTTCTGTCTCCTCAGCTCTCTCCTCTCCTGCTATCTCTTCCTCTCCTCTCTCCCCATTACACTTGCTTAACACTTTTATCTAAATCATATCCTTACCTCAATACGATCTCAATGGTCTGAGTCTTTTTTTAAATTTTTTATCTTTGTTTTCTTGTTTTGGGGGTCAGAATATGGTACAGTTGGGTGAGAAAGTGATTCTACCGAAGCACAGGTGATATCATGTATGCAGAAAAAAGCCAAACCAAGATCATTTTGTGATGTAAGGTGATCAAAATTGGTTAGCCTACACTATTTTGATGGCATTTCTACAATGTCATTCAAACTAATCCTAACATTTTGACAGGGGTGGAAAAAGTATTCAGAATCTGTACTTAAGCTGAAGTAATAATAATAATAATAATGGATTGGATTTATATTGCGCCTTTCCATCACAGAGTGATGCTCAAGGCACTTACAGAAACCATTATTCATTCATGCACATTCACACCGGTGGCGGTAAGCCGTAGCCACAGCTGCCCTGGGGCAGACTGACGGAGGCGTGGCTGCCAATCTGCGCCAACGGCCCCTCCGACCACCACCATCATTCAGATCATTCACACACATTCACACGAGGCAAGGTGGATAAG
>OMLI01087547.1:0-12066 GCA_900302605.1 Rondeletia loricata
AGATTCCGGGGCAAGGGCCGCTCCAGGCTTTCCACCTGGCCAACACTTTGCAGAAGTCGGTCAGCAACCCAGGAGGGCCCAACCTGAGGACCACGTAGGGCTGGGGGCCAGGGCTGCTTTGAATCGTGGGCCGACCGGACTGGTGTGGAGTGGAGTGGAATGGGCTGGATTGGCTGGAGAGGATGGAAGAACTAAGAGGAGGGTGGAGGGGAGAGGAGGGCCCTGGGAGTGTTAAATGACAGAAGCTGACCTGTTTGAGAAGTGCAAAGAGAAAAGGAAAAGAAAAAATAAGAAATCAGGAAAGAAAAGTCAGGATTCTGAAACGTGGCCATCTCCACAGTGTGTGTGATGCATCTCACCTCCACTTCCATCCGTGTGTGTGAGAAGCTGGGAGGATTACCCCACCCTCACACACATATATGCATTCACACAATCTCCCTTGCTGCTGTGTTTGACTGTGGGCTTGTCACAGCCAGCCAATGCTCAAGGACAAAGGAAAAGACTCATGAGTGCAATGTTACTAGGCCAAAGAGGTTTTGACAGGGTTTGGGATTGGTATTAATGACTGTATGTGTGTGAGGTGTTGTGTATAGGCTCCTATGGCTTGGTCACACTTGTTCCATTTCATGCCCTAAATTGAATTAAACAAATCCTTACTTGGAAGAACACACAATCACAATTGCCAGATGGTGGTAGATGGGAGATGTTACATCTAGTTGAAGGGAAAGAATATGGTGGCCAGCCTTTACAAAACATCCCGTAGCCCCTGTGTCCACCAAGCACCTCTTTTTTAGCTAGCAATGCTACAGATGCTCGTGGGAAGTGCTGATTGTGGCCACTGCTGCTTCTATGTGGCCATTGATAATCTATTTGAAGCACAGCAGCATACTTTTGCTAGAAATTTAAATATTTCAAACTTCTAGCTCTCTGCACTCTGAGCACTAAAAACATGTTAAGCTCTCAGAGCTGTTGGGGACACGCAACAGTGCGACTTTTCCATTGAATTGAATGAGAAAAAGAAATCGGCACTCTAAAGAGAGGTCACTGGTGGACATGCAGCTCTAGGCCTCAGAGGGGAGCATAGGCAGCCATCACATTCGGGTTTTCTTGCATAGAGTTGAACCGGTTTCAACTTGAAACGCTACACATTACACACACCAATGCTTGAGAGGCTGTATTACTCTGAAATCAAAGAAAACAGTGGCAGTATTTGTGCTAGCAACTAAACCAAATGCTTACATGGGGGGATGCAAATGGCAGCAGAAAAAAGCTTTGATATCAAGTGAGAGCAGGAAAGAAGAGTTTACTTTCAGTTCAGGAAGTGGCTTTTCTTCAGTATTCCAAAAGTGGAAATGCTTCACCATAAAAAGTTTCTTAAATCCATTCTAAGCACAAAGAATATTGAGAACGAATTGAATGCACATTGTGAATTTGAATGTGCAAAATGTAAGTTTACATTTTGAGTAAAATGGAAGTGAACTGACCTTGACCCTGGTTTAGAGTATGCATAGTCCAGGGCTTGGTAGGGCTGTGACAAGTCAGCTTGAGAAGAAACGTGACAACTACTCCTGTTTTCTTCTGTCACATTCACTCTTTCATCCCCTCACTCTGACAGACCATCCAACATGGATGGAGGGAGATGGAGGAAAGACAGGAGATAAAGAGGGAAGGAGCGATGGAAATTGAGAGTAATTTTATTTTATCACAGAGAATAACACCATGTCTGTGTCCTGTTACTCTGCTTACTTCAGTATTAAGGAACATACTGGCTGTGTGCACCCTTGATAGTGTACTGGATGGATATGACAGATCCCTCTGCATACCAAACACCTCTTTACCATCCCTCCCTCTCTCTGTCCCTCCCTCTATCTCTCCCTCAATCCCTCTCCACCTCTATGTTGCCATGTGATGCAATAACAGCAGAAACCTTTTAGAAAAAGCCCAAACATGAGAGCTTGAGAACTCAGCGTGAAAAAGTGGCCTTGTTATCAGAATAATATCAGCATCCCTGTACAGTGTATGTCTCTGTTGTTTATTTTTAGAATGTCAGCTATGATGATTCCATTATGTTGTTTTATTTGTTTTGTTTTGTTGGGTTTGTTTTGCTTGCTGCCCCCAGCCTGCTATCTGGCACACACACACACACACACATACAAACAAACTAACTCAGTGGTTGTGAACACAAAACACATGCACATATACAAACACATTCATATACATACACACACAGACTTGCATACACACGCACTCATGCACAGACTCTGTTCTTGTAAATACATGCACACACAGACTCTGTACTTGTACACACACACACACACACACATTGTTGGGAGGTGTAGCAGCCATTTAACCTATATAGATACACAGACTAATGCCTCATGCCTTTATCTTAGTGTCAGCATTTGGTTGGTTTCAATGGTTGGGTTGAAACGGTTGAAATGTACATTATTATCATCATTATTGTTGTTTATGATTATTCTATTTAAAAAGAAACAAAAACAAAAAGGTGTTCTGTCGATGGACCTGTTCTACTCACATCGCTGTACGATGTGGCAACACTGTGATTATTGTTGTTTATTATTAGCAAATGTTGGACGTTAGTTTTAGGTGAAATATCAAAGAATTTTAAAAAAACACACAGAGAAAGGTTTGGGGTCCATTCACTTTCAATTCAGTGCATTCAGCAAATGGATCCTCATCAAAGTCCTTATATCCAGTTAATAAGGACGTAATTCTAAATGAATGCCTTACCATCAACCAATGAACTGCACTTAACCTTTTCAATTGATTGAATTGAAAGTTAATTGACCTCCAAGCCTGATTAAAAACAAAAATAGGAGTGAACAGCATATTTAGATAATAAAGTAATGCTAGCTATTTTTTCCTTAATACAGTACTTATATATAAGACACTTTAAATAACCCTCCCCGTCCCTTTGTCCTCTGGTTCTGTTAGATGAATGTGAATGTATAAACCAATGGTGTCTGTTTTAATGTACTTGAAAAACGTATTATTATTATTTTTCTCTCTCTCTCACTCCCCTGACCCCTAGTACTTCTATTTAATACTGGAGGTACATACTAGTGCCTTGCATCCTTTCTGTTGCTGTTTGGGGGGGGTCATCGAGGGCTTGGGTTAAAGTAAGCACAGTTGACCGCATGTGTTATTGTACTCTTGAGTTTGGGGGTATCGGAAGCATAGAAATATAACATAGAATGGACACACGGTTGTTGAAATACATGGTGAAGTCAGTGGGAATGAGTTAGTGGAGCAGGCGTGCAGTAGGATGGTGGAGGTACAGTAATAATGGCTGCCATTGTAAACTGCAATGCCCTATTGCGGGTTTGTGGTTAATTCTCTTTCCTTTTCAACCCCATTCACAGGGGTGTTTTCTGCAAAATACAAACATTTTAAATCTTATTTTCTAAAAAGGCTCATATGTCCTGTGTTGAATAAAATAATTGAGAATGATTACTCTGTCATTAACCAAGGAATAACATTTTGACTCGACACTTTGAATTGATAGAAAGTGAATTGACCCCAACTCTGCTATCTACAGCTCTGGAAGCGGACGTTTAATTCAGTGAGAATGACTGCTGAAGTGAATGACAAAGAATGGACCGCCATTTCAGTCAGTGTGTATATTTCTGTGAAGTGAGGCCCAGTTGACGGGGTGCATGCGGTGCTTCTGCAGTGCTTTACCTGGATGGGGCCCGACTGTGTCCGAGGCCCGGGTCCACCACCAACAAAGACGGAGAGACCATCCAAGTGCCATCCAGTTATTTTTATCAGGTTTTAAATGTAGATCTTTAAGTTTTAAGGAGGGAGTTGTTGAAGATTGTAGTTGAAGCTTGGACCACTCTGTACTTTAGAGGCACTGACCCACATGCAGCATACAGTCAGTAGTGGAAGTGTTGGTACAGTGAACTTACGTTTATGTTGACTCGCCTACAGTGTAATACAACTATTACATCAAAACATGAATATGAGGCAAAACAACAGTTTGTGTTTCTTTGTTGACCTCCATGTTGAGCCAATTTAAAACAATGAGGCTGGCATAAAAGACAAACTTCAGCTCACTGCCCCGATACTTAAAATGGGGCAGGAGCCATTCCATAAGAGTCCTGCTCTGTTCCAAAAATCCAGTTGGCTGGTAAAATAGTGCGAGTGGCTGGTGACTTTGGGGATTTACCAGGCACTGTGCTCTCTAGATGAAAAAAGTTAGTTACCTGCCCTGGTTTTGTGCACAATTTTATTATTATACAATGAATACTGAGACCAAAGGTTTGCCATAGGGAAACAATGTGCTCCCTGTAGACTCCCTTACCCAGGCACATCTACCATAGAATTGCAATAGAATTACTGTTTGTTTCTGAAGCTGTACAGTTTGGGGTTCAGCAGGTTTCATTCACATAAATGGCCATGTAAACCTTAGATTTAAGTAAGAAAAACTGCCAAAATTGCAGTTATGTGATTTTTACCTGAGAGCAGCACAATGTTAGAGGTGGTGTGGATGCTGGAGGCAACAGCCGTGGTGGTTATGATGATTGTAAGGATAGTGATGGTGGGTATGATGGTTGTAGTCACAGTGGTGGTACTGAGGATGGCGATGATGGTTGTAGTGTTAGTGATGATGAATGTGGTGGTGGTGATGATGGTGGTGGTATGGCGGTGCCAATCTAACCTGGATTCAAGGCCTTTGACACCCTGTTCTGTTTTCACTTCTCAGTAAACGTATCTGGTACAAAAGTTCTTGATATTCACTTAAAAACCTAACATCAGAGATTCATAATCTTTTTTGCTGGGATGGTTGTGCTGGATTCTCGATATTCCAAACAAAACAAACAATAAAAAAAGTTTCTTTGTAAAGTTTGTAAAAAAACAAACAAACATTGCTTTTGCCTGTTTTTGTGATATTTTCATTTTTTATGAATAATATGGATGAATGCAGCATTTTTACTACTAGGCAAGTTTGGTTGAAGCTGTGAATAATCATTGAGCCACTTTGCTTTAGTTCTGTCAACGGTTATGATCATTAGAAGTCAAAGCTTTAATGATGCCACCAACTCAGTGCCATTTGCTTTGTCAGAGGAGTTGAATCTTCTACTATAAAGCCAGAGCTGAAGGATGAAAATATTTCTGACAGTGTATTTGCCTGCTTTTACTCGCTGGAGCTGTTTTGGTTGCCAGGTGAAGTTAGGATCCTGGATTTTCACTTTGGAATTGCTTGAGCCTCAAAAGATTTCCTTGATGGAAGTTTGATATTACTTTGCTGTTTCTCATCTACATAATTGTTATGTAAGGAATACCTACTGCGCAGTGGCTGCAATGCAATATTATTTAAACTTACAGTATGGAGCTCTTAGGTTACAGTAGTGTGGGTACTCTTATTGTGAAGAGTGCTGTCGTTACACTCCTGTTGAAGCTCTAGAGTTAAACATCAGTGGGTGGAAGTACACTTGTAATGGAGGACTCTTACTGTGAAAAGCGTGAGTTATCCAGCAGTGGGGGGGACTCTTATTGTGAAGGTTGGTGAAGTTACAGTGGCAAAGTATGATTCTTATTCTGGTTACACACATACAGTGTAGAAATATTACGTTTTACTCACAATGGATTTGGATGCATTTTTCAGCTTCTGTTGATGTATTCACTGTTTTTGCCTGTTCAGGACTGGCTTGTGATCCCTTTATGCTTTTTACTGTAGAAGTAACCTGTCAAGTGCCCACATGTGAAAATGCCTTTCAGTGCACCAACCGATCAACACACACACACACACACACACACACACACACACACAGAGAGAGATTCAGTGGAACTGTTTCATGTAGCTTTCTCCTGTGGAGTCTCGAACACAGCAACAGGTTCTCTGACTGCTACTGAAAATGTTCTCAAGATTTTGCTTATGTTTCTGTTCTCTGATGCTCTCACATTTTATTTCTAAATTTTTTGTCTGCAATTTTAATGTCCTTAGCAGCACCTAACTTAATTCAACGGTTTCATTTCCTGTATCGTATTTCACATTGTACAAAAGTGGTTGGATAAAAAACATGTATGTATGAATGAATGAATGAATGAAAAAAACAAACATGTAGGGAGTCATCGGCAGCCTTTAACGGTATGTTTTGCACTAAGCATCGAGTGTTCAAGCTTCATATTAAAACAAAACTTTGCGCTTTGCGCTCCAATACAATGAAATTTGTTACTTTATTTGTAAAAACGTAATAAACAAAAGTTGTTCAAACGAATGGGAGTGACTGGACTTTAATGCGTGTAATAGATGCCTGGGTTATTTTGGGTGCTGGAAACCAGTATTAAGGAATGAAAAACAGCACTTAAGAGCTTGGAGAGCTTGAAAAAGTATTCCTCTCTGCTGTTTGTCATGTTTTAATACTTGTTTCTCCACTCAGCTACCCTCCAGCTCCCTGGATCACAGGTCACTGCCACAACATAAAGTGTCTTAACAGGGCTTTGGGTCACCGTGGGCCAGAGCAACTTCAATAAAAGGTAGATGGATACATACATACATACATACACAGATACATACATACCCAGAGAGACAGATGGATAGACAAGCAAAATGAAGACATCAGTATTCTTTGATGTCGTTCTGATGCAGTTCCTCTCCTCTCCACATGGTGGCAGCATGTAACTTTATTTGTAACCTGCAGGATAGCAGTCTGTTTCCTGCGATCCAGTGCCCTATCCTGCTTCTGTGCCAATCAGGAAACAGCTCGTTGTGAGGTGTGAATCCTTTCTTATTATTTGTCGTCATGGATACAATGGAAATAATGAACTCAGTCGACCCAGAGAGAGAAAGGAGGAAGGAAGGAGAGTTACATTATAACAATGATTTTCCAGTGTAGTGCTATGATATGAATAGTACACTGTAAATAATGTCACACTTAGCAAGGGATTTTATTCTATATTCAGCCTTATCAAGCTTATTTCAAGACATTTAAGTCAAGTTGTCTTATTGCCCCGGCATATACATTTGCCTTTGCAGTAAAATATTTTGACTTGAGATGGCCTGAAATAAGCTTGATAAACCTGAATACAAGATTAAATAGTTTGCACAGCTAGTCATGTTTTGCAGCGTAAGGCTTGGTTTGCAGACTACTGAGCACCACAACCCAGTCCACAACCCAGTCCACAACCCAATCCACAACCCAGTCCACAACCCAGTCCACAACCCAATCCACAACCCAATCCACAACCCAGTCCAAGGTTTAGAGCTGGATTCACACCTCACATTCAAGTAGAGGAAGGATTTCTCAAGGTTTCTTTGTGGACACACAACTCCCGAGTAGTTTTCTGTTTTACATTTTTCAGTTATTATTTTTCAGTTGTCATCCTGATCACATCCTTGAGGAAAAGTAAATTTGATTTTAATCCTACAGTATGTGACCCAAATTCTTTAGGATTATTATGGCTGTTCTGCTATATTAGATGCCGTGGACAGTAAAGATCAAAGACAATGGGGATGAAATGTGACAGAGGCATGAAGAGGAATCATACTGTATACACCTTAGCCTGCTGAACTACAAGGTCTCAAATCTCCCCCTTCAACACAGATCTCCTCCCACAGATGATTGGCAGCTTTAGGCCCATGCATTAAGCATTAGCATGAAAGGTTTTTAACCTTTGCTGTGAGAGGAGTGCCAAGGCTAGTTCTAATTATTTCCCACCATGTGTGGACATCGCTGGGATGAACCTTTCCAGGAGCAAGACACCAAGTGATGCAAAAGAGACGTGACCTGCAGTTATTGATGCCTGGGTGGAAATAAACACATTCTCTCTTCACTTAGTTTGTCTCTGCTACCAGGAAACCAACCACCGCTTGGAGTCCTGCTCTGTTATAAAACATATTGGCTGGTGAACTGTGGGAGTTACCAGCCACTGTGGCCTGTAGGACATGGCAGTTTCTTACCCTGCTTATACCCAAAACAGAGGTGAACAGAATAATTAAGCGATAGACAGCCACCACCACCATGATGTTTTAAAGACAACATAGCCAGTAGTCCACCTCATAGCCTTATTGTGTAACAGACCAGGGCTGTTTTCAGCTCTGGACACAAAGGGATGAAACAGAAACACAGAAACACACACACACACACACACACACAAATCCAGACATAAACACAAGCCCCCTCACAAACACACATGCACAAATGTGTGTGTGTGTGTGTGTGTCTCCCCCCTTCCTATTCAGTCCATTGTCGTGACCAATTAGTAGACTTACATCAGAGTGGCCTTTTCTGTGGCAGAATGAAACGAGATGACGCTCTGAGAGAGAAAGAGCAAGAGAGAGAGAGAGTGTGTGTGTGTGTGTGTGTGTGAGAGTGAGCGAGTGAGAGAATGGGGGTCTTGAGATGTCGTGTGTGTGGGACAGGGTACTAATGCAGACTGGAGGACAGAAATAACAGTCTGGTCCATGCTTCAATTCATGTAAATGTAACAATAGGCTGTAGAAACAATTTCCCCCATTTTCCTTACTGAGCAATTTAAAGACCCATCTATCTAACATATATCTATAGGTAAAGACTCCAGCCTTTCATTCCTGTTTTCATGACAGAGAGAGACAGACAGAATTCTCCAAATGAGTTGACAGTTTCCATCCAACCCAGAGCAACATTGCCTATCTCTGTTGCCAGTGTGTTGGCATCTTTCTGAGGCAATGGGAAACCAACCAAGATGGACATGTTGGTCATTTCTACTGGTGTTATTGGTCGTTGTTCAGATCAGAAATTGACAGTATGTTCCTTTGCATCATGTTAGATGAGTCAGCAGCACACAGAACTAATTTGAGCTCACTTTTAAAAGTGCCAACGTCAGTAAATCATTACCATATTAATTTTGAGACATTAGTGTGATTACCGTAAACAAACAAGACCATCACTGATAAGATTGTCAGCCTCTACACTGCATTTTACAACCTGCATTTTACAGACCTGGTGTGCCACCAGGTCGACACGTAGCAACATCGTCTTTGAGACAGGAAGCAACGGGGTTTATGGGAAACGTGGTCTCAATATTGAGAAACACTAGTACTAACAACACCACTGGCGTGAGATAGAGGCTACTAATCATCTCAACCATGGTCCCATCTGTTTACAGTAATTATATCACGGTATCACAGTTAATTTAAAGATATATTAATGTTTAAAAATGCACCTTTAATAATAAAAATAGTACATTGTATGATTGTATAAGTGTAACAATCAACTACTGAAGACATGCACTGTAGGCTCCATTAAAACCCGCTCAGCAAAACAGGAACAGCACAAGACTAAGTAATGGTGATATTATTATAACGTGGCAAAATTCTATCTAACCTGGTTTTTGCTTTGTGGCCATGGCAGGACCGACCACTGATATTTAAACTTTATATTTAAACCCATTATAACCTTCTCAGCTGACTGAGAGTTTCCATATGGGCCTAGTGAAGTTCAGTGTGTGTGTGTGTGTGTGTGTGTGTGTGCGTGTGTTTACTAAACAGTGGTCACCCTTGCATAAAGGACGCTGTTCTGCAGGTCAGCTGATTGTCCAGAGATACTGTAAAGGGGTCTCATGTGTGAAAAACGATCTTTGACGTCACGATCCCACAGTAGATTCCAACATACCTGTACTACCATGTCAAAGATATGATTCAACTACAAGGCACGCTGAACAAACTTCTGTTACACCCAAACACATCATTCCTATCACTTCGATTTGAAGTTAAATTGATTTCTTGACTCTGCAAACATACCTTTTGGTATCAAATCCCTATCTTTGTTAGTTTCATAGTTATGGCTAAAAAACTATCATCATCTAATAGCTGAAATCCCAGATCACCACCAAAATCGAATCAGTTGTTCCTTGTCTGTCCATCTGTTGTAAAATGTTTGAGATGTCCAGCTGACAGACAGACAGACTAACTACCAGGGGTGAAAAAAATCTCCTTGGCAGAGGTAAAAGTAAGATGTAAATGATATCTATATCATCCACACCTTGGATAATTTGTGACATTTAAATCCCAGTTTATGTTGACATCAAGACATCATTGCTGGATTTTTGTCTTTAGCACAAGATTTGTGTGTAAAAACTTTTTTATAAATGACCCCACTTCTCTTTCTCTCTTTCTCCCTTTCCTTTACCTCTCCTTCTCTGTCTCCCTCTCTCCCTTTCTCTCACTCATTCACTCACTCACTAATCCATAAGAATTGCTCTAACAGTTGCTTTCTAGCTTCCTTGAACTGCCCTTGAGCAAGGCATTTAACCCCAAACTTGTCCAGTGTTGCTGCCCAGTGGCCAACAGCAGCAGACTGTGGTTGTACTGGTGAGCTCAATTGAAAGAAAGATGAACACAGGTGGCTGTAGGCCTTTGTCAAGGTGGTTACAATCCCATAATCCAAAACAGCCAATATATTACCTAGTGCTAGTTAACCTCTGACCTCTGACATCACAAAGTTATCATGTGATTGGCTAACAACCAACCCATTTAAACATAGTATATCCACTCAAATGTGCACTGATACCCACACATATACTTAAATAAAAAATACACATGAACCATGATATTTGTGAAAACCCACATATACACTTAAATACACATGGACTATGATACTGTAAAAGCATCAGTCAAAGGGCATCATAAATACAGAACACAGTCATTCAAAGACAATGTTACAAATCCTATTCCCTCAGATGATCTAGAAGCAGAAATGGTCTTACTGGTCGGCTCCCAGTTATGAATGTGTTGAAGCGTTTGAATGTGAACGAGGACGCTGCTGAAATAGAGCATTCATGCTGTCTGCTCAGTCAACCTGCCCTGGGTAAATACAGGTTACTATTGACATTGGTTGGCCTGCTCTCTACCAGAAACACCTTGGCTGCTGACCAGCTCCACTGGAGAAGTCACAGGATGGAGGTGTTGCTCAAGGGCACGTCAGCAGTAGTGGCAGAGGGAAGGGAGAGCAGCGGTTTGACTCTCTCCTGTGGGTGAGTGAATGACTTAACCAGGCTGATGTGTTGTCTCTGACTAAACTCATTTGTTGGGTTTTGTTGGAAAATGACACACACTGCAAAGCATGTCTACCACAACAAGAAATATACACTGAATGTATAAAATATTAGGGACCACTGATGAGGTGAATCCAGGTAAAAGCCATTATCCCTTATTGATTTCCCTTATTAAATCTATACTAATCACAAAGGAGGAGATGTAGATAAAGAGAAGCAGACGAGTTACAGAAGGATTTTTAAGCTTTGAGACAATTGAGATGTGGATTGTGCAAAAGGGGCTGCAGCTCAATATCAGGAAGATGCCCCTGATATTTAGTACATTCAGTGTGTTCTTATTCTTGAAAGCTTATTTTCCCTTTAAACGACTGAACATATTTGCCAATCGGTGTGAGATTTGTTTCTGATGTTCAAATGAGGCGACCAGTCTTGTTTCAACATGTCACTCCATCCATGAAAATACTTGAAATAGATTAAACTGCATCAGCAACAAATACAATGACCTCGCCCTCTTTGCAGGTTTATTTTTCACCCAGCCTTCCTCTCAGCAGTAGGGATGATGTCCTGACCTTGCTGTGTTTTCTGCAGTCATGTAGCTATGTAAGCAGAGCCTGCAGGTTTGCACCAGGCGATGTGGGTTCCTGAGTGGAGTCATCACAGGTTTCTGCTGCTGTTTCCTTTGGCCGGACAGCAGCTTCTCTCTCCTCCTCTGTTTACACAGCCACGATTAACATGGCACTGACTTTTAAATGGTACAGCAGTTAGTCTGCGGACAGAGTGTGTGTCTGTGTGTGTGTGTGTCCATGGATGACTCAGTAAGTGTGTGTCTGTCTGAGTGTGTGCATGCTTATGTCAGTACTTGTCCAGTAATATTGTGTGTACTTGTCCTTTGTGTGTGTGTGCATGTCTGTTTATTTGTGTGTCTAAGTACTTTTCCTGTACACATGTGGTCGTGTGTGTGTGTGTGTGTGTGTGTGTGTGTGTGTGTGTCTGTGTGTGTGTTGCAAAATTGCAAAGCTTTCAGTCAAACACCTTTGTCAGAGCAGACATGGGACATTCAAACCA